>JAPYYD010005410.1:0-12147 GCA_028551405.1 Uromys caudimaculatus | reverse complement strand
GGACTACATATGAGGCAGAAGAATCACCTCGATGGCCACCAGGGAGAAAGGAGAGGACTTTGGGCCTGAGGGTGCTAGTGGCCCCAGTAAAAGGGAATGTCAAGGTGGGAATATGGGAATGGGTGGGCGGGTAGGTGGGAGGAGGAATTCCCTCACAGAGGCAGGGAGGGGGAGGGGACACGGGGTTTCCAAAGAAAAGTGGGATCATCGGAAATGTAAATAAAATATCAAAAAAAAACCATGCAATTGAAAATTATTTCTGACAGATCAACTCTTACAGTTTCATAGGCAATTAATTTTTTTCTCCTTTGAAATGACAAAGGAAAGCTGACTTCAGTCAAAATAGTACACAACCTAATCTCATAAATTACACGTTTAATGTTACTTGTTTTTAGTAGGTTTTGAAAACCTTACTACTGTCACAGTTAACTAGAAATAAGTTGACCACTCCTGATTAAATTCAGAGAAAATATATATTAGTCTTCTAAAATAAACAGGAATCACTTCCCGAATGTACCCATAAAATTCAAATACCTCCAATGGTCTCCCTTGAAGATATGCTAGCTTCACTCTGAGCAAAGAGCAATATTACTCTGCATTTCCCAAAGCCATTACACTGAGATTCATCAGACACCTATAACACTTGCTGAAGTTACTCTTTAAATATTTCTATTTGACCAGTGCGATGTGTCTTTCTTTATCTTTTTTGATAACTTTTGGTTGAAAGTTGATTTTATTCGATATTAAAATGGCTACTCCAGATTGTTTCTGGGGACCATTTACTTGGAAAATTGTTTTCCAACCTTTTGCTCTGAGGTAGTGTCTGTCTTTGTAACTGAGGTGTGTTTCCTATGTGCTGCAAAATGCTGGGTCCTGTTTACATATCCAGTCTCTTAGTCTATGGCTTTTTATTGGGGAATTGAGTCCATTGATGTTAAGAGATATTAAGGAAAAGGAATTGTTGCTTCCTGTTATTTTTGATGTTATTTTTATGTTTGTGTGACTATCTTCTTTTGGGTTTGTTGAAAGAAGATTACTTTCTTGCTTTTTCTAGGGTGTATTTTCCCTCCTTGTGTTGGTTTTTCCCATCTATTTTCCTTTGTAGGGCTGGATTTGTGGAAAGATATTGTGTAAATTTGGTTTTATCATGGAATATCTTGTTTTCTCCCTCTATGGCAATTGAGAGTTTTGCTGTGTATAGTAGCCTGGGCTGGCATTTGTGTTTTCTTAGGGTCTGTATGAGATCTGCCCAGGATCTTTTAGCTTTCATAGTCTCTGGTGAGAAGTCTGGCCTAATTCTGATAGGTCTGCCTTTATATGTTACTTGACTTTTTCCCTGCTTTTAATATTCTTTCTTTGTTTTGTGCATTTGGTGTTTTGACTATTATGTGACAGGAGAAATTTCTTTTCTGGTCCAATCTATTTTGAGTTCTGTAGGTTTCTTGAATGTTCATGTTCATCTCTTTCTTTAGGTTAGGGAAGTTTTCTTTTGTAATTTTGTTGACGATACTTACTGGCCCTTTAAGTTGGGAATCTTCACTCTCTTCTATACCTGTTATCCTTAGGTTTGTCTTCTCATTGTGTCCTGGATTTCCTGGAAGTTTTGGGTTAGGATCGTTTTGCATTTTGCATTTTCTTTGATTGTTGTGTCAATGTTTTCTATATCTTCTGCACCTGAGATTCTCTCTTCTATCTCTTGTATTCTGTTGGTGATGTTTGCATCTATGACTCCTGATGTCTTTCCTAGGTTTTCAATCTCCCAGGTTGTCTCCTTTTGTGATTTCTTTATTGTTTGTTTCCATTTTTAGATCCTGGACGGTTTTGTTCAATTCCTTCACCCATTTGTTTCTGTTTTCCTGTAATTCTTTAAGGGATTTTTGTGTTTCCTCTTTAAGGGCTTCTAGCTGTTTACCTGTGTTTTCCTGTATTTCTTTAAGGGAGGTATTTATGACCTTTTAAAAGTCCTTTATCATCATCATTAGAAGTGATTTTTAAATCAGTCTTGATTTTCCAGTGTGATGGTGTATCCAGGATTTGCTTTGTGGGAGAATTGGGTTCTGATGATGCCAGGTAACCTTGGTTTCTGTTGGTTATGTTCTTGCACTTGCCTCCTGCCATCTGGTTATCTCTAGTGCTACCTGCCCTCCCTTTATCTGACTGGAGCCTGTCCTTCCTGTGATCCTGGTTGTGTCAGAACTCCTCAGAGACCAGCAGTCTCTGGGATCCTGTGATTCTGGGATCCTGTGATGCTGAGATCCTGGGTGTGACAGAGCTCCTGGGAGTCAAGCTGCCTCTGCATCCTTAAGATCCTGGTATGACCAAGCTCCTGTGATCCTGGGCATGTTAGAGCACCTAGGAGTTGAGCTTCCTCTGGGTGTTGTGGGACTGGCTTAGGAGTTCCCCCCTAAGATCTGCTCAGGGCACTGGCCCAGACCAGAAGGACATATGCTAGCTTTATTGACTAACTGTGGAGCCACCTTTGCTGATGATGGCCTGAGTCTAGGGAGACAGAACCAAGAGGGTACAGGTATAAAGATGTAGTGTGTGACATGGCTCATGCCACTCCAGGGTTCTGAAGTACTGCAGTTTGCAGTCTGCTAGCTAGAAACCCAGGGAAATCCAGGCCATGATGCAGCTGGAGTCTGCAGGCCTGGGAACCAGGAAAGCAACTCCTGTTAATTTAGAGTTGTAAGGTTGGAGAACCCAGAGTCCTGTTGTTCAAAGTTAGGAAAATGGATGTCCTAGCTCAAGAGAAGAGAGTTGGCCCCCCTCCTGCTTCTTGTTCTCTCTGAGCCTTCAGCAGACTGAACAGTGCCATTCAATGAGTGTAAGTAAATCTTAGGTACCTACTGTTCCCGTTTTCCTTCTGGTATTGTGAGAAACAGTCTGAATGGTGGTAACTAAGAGGAGGGAAGGGTTTATTTCAGCTTACACTTCCAGGTCATAGTTCATCACTGAGAGAAGCCAGACAGGAACTCAAAGGAGAAACCTAAAAGCAGGAACCACAGAGCGACACTGCTTGCTGGCTTGTTCTTTCATGAAAATTCTTATGAGTAATAATTTAGACTCCCTTTACCTTTGAAATAATACCTCATTTCCTATGGAAACTTTTTTTTTTTGGAAAGACTCCTTTCAAGAAATCTATTCGATATGATGATCAGTCTCACACACACACACACACACACACACACACACACACACACACACACACATTGAGAATATAGCCAAGCACACTGTGTATAACTTAAACATTTTGGTTTATTATTTCAAGAGCCAGAACATTACAGAGATATGTTTCAAAATTGTAAAATTTTCAATTTGTATTTGATTTTTTGTTCTGGGCATTATCTGGTAAAGTCAGGCTAAAATCATGTGTTTTCTGACATGAGTTTAGCTTATTCTCTAGTTGAACAGTTAACATTAAATGACCAACAAGAAAGAACCTTCTTAATGCTAATTAAGCTACTTTGTTTATTCAAAATTAGGAAAAATGTGAAATGATTTTTATAATCATTGGAATTCTACATGGGAAGGCTCCTGGGCCTCCTGAATCCAGACTATCTCAGTATTCACACTGATGAAATCAACATGCCTTCTATTCTCCTTCACACCTGTATTCATGCTTCTTCTTTTTTTTAATGTCCTACCCCATCTTTATGCTTACCTTTTATTGGAATTGGAGTAAAGAGTCTGCTAAATGTTGCCACATTAAGTCTTGAAAGCTCACTCTTTACCATTCCACTTTAAGCAATGATTTCTAAGAATGCTTACTCAAGGAGCAAGCAATATTAATAGTGGAGCCAGAGGGAGCTACATGGAAGGGCATTATAAGCCTGCGTAGTGACTAAGCTTCAAAATAGTCTTCACTGTGTGCCCTTCCATGAGATCTAGAGCCTAGTCAGGATGGCCACATTCTTCTGAACGTCTACTGTTCCTCCCACCGTAAAAGGAGAATCCACAAAGAAAGGCAAGCTCTGTTTTGTATGTGATCTCCTTATGTTTACCATTTAGCACTGACAAGTGATTTCATTTCAATTGCTGCAAACTTTACCTGTGCCACATAATGCAGCATTTTGCTACTATATTGCATCTGGCAAACAGGTTCATATTGTTACTCTAAAAATGATAAAGAGCCTGCTTTTATTTTGCTGGATGAATTAACAGCACAGAGGGAGAATGTCTTTATATGTTTAATAAATATATGACTGGGAAATTGTTTATAGCAAATAGAATAATTATTGATGAAAATGTGTCAATGGACGGAACTTGAAAATATCATCCTGAGCGAGGTAACTCAGTCACAAAAGAAGGAACAGAGTATGTACTCACTGATAAGCGGATATTAGCCCAAAAGTTCAGAATGCCCAAGTTTCACTTTACAGTAACCGCTGGACTGAGAGTGAGGTCCCAGATGGAGGAGTTGGAGAAAGGTCTGAAGGAGCTGAGGGAGTTTGCAGCCCCATGGAGGGAGCAACAGGGTCAACGGGCCTCCCCCTCCCCCCCCAGGTCGTCTTGGAGTTTGGACCACCAACCAAAGAATACACATCGAGGGACCCATGGTTTGGACCACATATGTGGCAGAGGATGGCCTCGTTGGCCATCAGGGAGAGAGGAGAGGCCATTGGGCCTGAGGGCGTTAGAGGCCCCAGTAAAGGGGAATGTCAAGGAGGGAATATGGGAATGGGTGGGCGGGTGGGTGGGAGGTGGAATTCCCTCATAGAGGCGGGGAGGGGGAGGGGATAGGGGGTTTCCAAAGAGGAGACCTAGAAAAGGGGAAACATTGGAAATGTAAATAAAGTATCAAAAATAATAAAAAAAGGAAAATGTGTCAAAAATTTTGAAAAGTTATTTGAAAATTTGAGTAGAATAGATGGAGAGGGGCTTTAAACTACAGGAGGGAGGTCCAGTTGAACAGAAAGGCCCCACAACAGGCTCAGCACTACCTAGTCAATGTCCATCTAATTAAATACTAGGATTAAACTGCACTCACCAGTATTTATGAATACCCTGTCAACAGTGCTCAAACCACACTTTGCAATATATGCTGTGTAAACATCTGCTGTATAAAATGGAAATTATATGGCTCCATTATTACATCATTTCAGGACTTGATTATGCTCTAAGAACAGAGATTTAGGCATTTAAACTATGAAGACTGATTTATCTATGCTTATTTGTTTAAGAGTTCACTTCAAGCACAGTTTTACATTCCACAGTATATTTTCAAAGAAAATAAGTGATTATTCCTCATGAGACTAATGCAAAATATTAGCAAAGAGAAAATATTTAAAACATTTATGTTAGAATACAAATACTTCCATTAAGGTATTTAAAGAAGATCACTTTCCAGATATTTGGTAAATTAATGTTATATATATCATTCTTTGTTCATCATTTGGAAAAGTTTCAAGAATTTGTAATATTTCATAACTGGTACCATGATTGCAATATACCCCTTATTTTCTGAAATTCTCAATATGAATGGAGTCTACGACTACTTCACAAATGAACCCCAATAACACATATTTCCCAGTCCTCCCAGGTCTGCCCCAGTCGTTTCTGAACTATTCTGAAAATAGAAGAAGAAAAAGAAGGAGGAGGAAGAAAAGGAGGATGAAGAACAGGAGGAGGAAAAGGATGATGATGGTGATAACAAACAAAAAATAAGCCAAACAAACCAAGCGTCCAATTGGTGTTGGCCACATACTCACTGGAGTACGGGCAAACCTGTAGTGGCCACATACTCACTGGAGTATGGTCAAACCTGTAGTGGCCAGCTCCTTAGAGAACACAGAGTCCCTTTCCACCTGCCCCTGTCAGAAGCCCTTAACTGTGGGGAGCTACATTTCAGGATTCACATCACAGTTTTAAAGAGTTTTCATCAATGGCTTCTTGGCCAGTCTGTTACTTTTGGGTTAGATGAGGAGCGGTAGGGGTTCTCAACCTCTCTATGTCTCTCGCTCTCTCTTTCAACTGTAGATTCCTTGCCCTTTACCATGAGCTGGAGCATGGATCATGTATTTCCACATGGTTTCTATTGACAGCATACACCACAGACATCCACACAGTCTCCAGAGTCAGTGCGTGGTATCGATCTCAGCATGGTCTCTAGTGGCAGTAATGACCATGAACATCAATGTGGTCCTCTGCCGTATCAGTGGCCATGGACACCAATATTGTCTCCAGTGGTAGCCTGGTCCATGGCCATCAACTAGGCTTCAGATAGCCCTCCACCCTCCCCACATCCACAGCATGGTCCATGGCCATCAACTTGGCTTCCGGTGGCACCACACAACATGGATATCCATATGGCCTTTGGTGGTAATATGGGCTAGTGAACATCAACAAGGCCACTGGCTGAGGGGGACCAACACAGCACAGCAGGACTGCTGACCTCAGATAGTTCTCAGTGGAAGCATGTACCCTGAATATCAACATGGCTTCATGCGGTGGTATAGGCCACTCACATCCAATGGCCACTGGTGGCAACCCAGACCACTGACACTAACATGGCCTCCTGTGGAAACACAGACTACAGATATCCACATGAACCTTGGAGATATTTCAAAGAGGTCCAATCTAGAAAGTAAACCATTCTTCCTCTCAGACATCCTATTGTTATTCAGAGCCAGGGTGACCGTGCTGCTGGGCAGCATGTTCAGAGGCTGAGTGTGCATAAGCTCCAACCTGCTGCACACAACCCTGCCAGTCATACTGGACGATGGCATGTTCCCCTGTCCATTGCAGTCTTCTCTCATACCAGTCCCTGCAGTTGCATCTCTAGTTCTGCTTTTCTCCGTCAAGTACTCACTGCTTCCTTCTGCCATCTTTAAATCTCTCCATTGCATATTTGTATGTCATAGTAGCATTAGAAACTACAGTGTGTCACAATGCATAGGTTTTGTTTTGTTTTGTTTTGGCCCAAGCATCATTACATGCAAATTCTATTGCAATGAGTCATTGGTTTGGTTCAAGGTTTCTGGTTTCTGAAGCACCATAAATACAGTACCATCACTGAGACTCATCTTGGCTATCCTGCAGTTGCCCAGAGTCAGGGTGATCTTGCGGCTAAGCAGGGTGTCCAGAGGCAGGTTCTGTGTAAGCTCCAGGCTGCCACACACCTCCCCTATAGGATGCCCCTGAAGATTGCTAGGGTTGACCTTTGTGCTTGTAGCCTGCAGGCAGAATCATTGCCCTTGTACTCTCTCTATTCTAGCAGGGTAAGCTGCAAAAGCTGTAACTATAGTCCTTCCATGCTGGGGCTGGCCCTATTCAGTAATAACGTCTGCACATCTCTCGATCACTGTGCCTTCTCTCTAGTTCCTCACTGCATCCTATTACACATGAGCCTGTGCGCTGCCAAGTTACTTTGGCCAATTACCCTTGAGTAGTCAGACTTCCAAGGCAGAATTGTTTATTAGGTACATATTTTCTAAAATGGCCGTTACTTAAAGAATTACATGAGAGTGGCAGCACGGTGGCTGAGTCATAGAATGCTTGCTGCACAGGCCTGCACTCTAAGGACAGCACTGGCTAGAGGCAGGAGGTCTGGCCCACTAGTCTGGTGAGCTCCTGGTTCATTGAGACACTATTCCAACAAACAGGGTACACAGTGATAGAGAAAGACACTTGGTATCTGCATGTGAGTGTGTGTACATCTTCACTTATATTTATATACGTTCACATGAGTAAATACATACTGGCTACACACACACACACACACACACACACACACACACACACTACAATTTTTTAAAAAAGAATTGCATGATGAATTATTTTCTAAAGAGTAATGGGTCCTATTATACCTTTAAAAAAACATATATTTGATATCAATGATTGCCTGTTTGAGTCTGTCTATCTGCAGTGCCAGGATGGACTCCAGAACTTTGTATATGCTAGCAGGAGCCACCCCACAGTTGCTTAGGTCTAACCTTTGCTTTCAGCCTTTGGGCTGAGATACAGCAGTGAAGCATACAGTCTCCCAGGAGTGCCGACACACCTTCGAGCACAGGAAGACCACCACTTCTGTTCAAATTCCTCAATCAGGAGGGGCCCTCGCAGAGCCGTCTTAGATGTTTACACAGCATGGGGTATGTCATCAGTCTTCATGTTTTCTC
The DNA here is from genome assembly GCA_028551405.1 of Uromys caudimaculatus. Taxonomy (NCBI): domain Eukaryota; kingdom Metazoa; phylum Chordata; class Mammalia; order Rodentia; family Muridae; genus Uromys; species Uromys caudimaculatus. Next base: position 4,027 of record JAPYYD010005410.1, on the reverse strand, counting down.
TTTCCGTAGGTACACTTGGGTGACCTGTTCACACTCAGCCTCTTCCTGACTGAAGGTCTACTCTCTCTTATTGCAAAGATATATGTGCATGAGTGAGGACTCCTCTTTCTTCATCACATGCCTTTGTAGTAATGTCTCCAACATGATGCTCACTGTATCACGAACAGTGCCATCTGGTAGTTTTTTCTTTACATTTCATAAAGCTAATATGACCTATCTGTGTGAGTGATGGACAGGGTGTTGCTCTGTAAATTCTGAGGCTGAAACTGTAAGGAAAAAAGAAGGAAAGGACAGCTGCTCTCTTGGTTGAAGATTACTTCTTTGAGGATGGCTACCCCCTGTGTTACAAAGACCTCAAGGCCTCTTTAGGGAGACTAAACTGTTACTTCTATATATGGACAACCAATGCCGGCTCGCCTGCTGTGTGAATGGGCGGCATGCGGCCAGTGAACCAATGCCAGGACTAATGAGTCTCCTAAGACCCTTTGCTTGAAGAGCCAGCCAACTTCCAAATCCTGACCATAGAGAAACTTTGCAAGATAAAACATGCTTACAGGTGTTTGAGCCACAGCTTCCAAGACACAGCAACAGTAGGCTAAAGCTCTCTACTCTCAGCCCTGTCCAGAGACCAGGGCCGGTGCTGTTTCATCTGCCTTCTGGCTGCCGTCTTTGTTCCCTCCTTCTGTGTCCTGTTGGCTTTAAGTGGCCAGTAGAGAGAAAATTCATTTTTTTAAAACTTTTGTTCCAAAGAGCACAAGAATCCCCTTTAAAAAAGTGAAGGATTGGCAAGTTTATTTCTCTCTCTCTCTCCTCTCTCTCTCTGTTTCCTAAAGGAAAAGAAAAACAAAACAACAAATAAACAAACAAAAACCCAAACCAAAACAAGACACACAAAGCTCCAGGTACCAAGAAATTATCTGAAATGATTCCTCCCTGTTCATCTTTCTTTTCTTCGGAGCTGTCAACCTGATAGTGCTAAGGTCAGAAAGAAGAAATGCTCCCATGAGTTACTGGATTAGACAGATCCCACAGTCATTACGTAGAACATGTGGTACTGGATACCGCCCGTGTCTTATATACTTTAAGTAATTATTTAAAAGAGTACATCTTAGCAATAACTATTCATATTACAAAATAATTTTTTCATAATAGGAAGAAAACATTAAAAATATCAATACAACCACACTTTTTATCCAAAAGTCACTTAAGTTGTATTCATTTAAACAAACACTAAAATGACACCAAATCAGTCTTTTAAATTTCATTAGGATGTTATTGTTTCAAATGGGAAAAAAACTAATTCCAGACATATTTCAGAGGCAGCATACAAGCAGCTGCCTCCTGTGCACTATATACAGAATTATTTACTTTTCTAATTGTTTTTTATATAATAAATTTTGTTTTAGTTTGCTGTTACTGATTCTCTGTACCCTGGGAGCCTCACAGAAATGTGAGAAAGCAGGTACTTACATCACAGTGGAGTTGCCAACATATTTACAGCCTTATCATTTGACAGGGAAGGTCAGAACTTTCTGAGTTTATTCATAACCTAGCACCAGCTTTCAATTCTTTGAAAATTGCTCCTTGATGCCCAGCTTCCCTGAAATCACAGAGTGGCAGCCACTCTCTTCAGGTATAAATCAGATTCTAAATAACTGATAGCATTTCTCCCTCTACACCTCCATGGGAAGTACACTGCATTTTTACTGGTGAATGCAGGCACCTCGTTAAAGCTACACCAAGGATGTTCTTAGAGCTTAATTTCTAGAGTCATTGGTAGGAAAACAGTCTCTGAGGTTATAAAAGGAAAGGTCCCATTCTTGAGTAATGCTGGCATTTCAATAACCACTCTACTTTTACCCTCTGAATCTAAATTAATCAAATTTAGCCTCTGTGTGTCACAATAAATCCAAGCACAACATAGTTATTTTACCCCCAAAATGACCAAAACATGAATGATTTTGGCATGCTGTAATAAGAGCCAATGCCATGCTGGCAAGTGGAATAGATACATAACTGTTTAGAAAGAGAAAGGAATTTTAAACTGGAAAATTTAAAAAGAGAGCTAAATCTTTTGAGTTTTCCCCATGAAAAAAAATCACTGTTTCTTTGTTGCAGAGATCATTAAGGAAAAAGCCCTGGGAAGTCTTTTTCTTCCTGTTAGTGACATTATTTAAAATATTTACAGTCATGGTTATCAAACACTTCTGAGATGTACTTGTGTACCTGATAAAAGGTAAAAAAAAAAAAAAGTTGTAGGCAAAATAGCAATCTTTAATTTAAAGCCATCTTTTCTAATCTATGATGTATGGATATACTTATCTGTATATTTTTTATTAAGTTTTGTACTTACGGATAGATAATAAAATTTCATTAGCAGTCACAAGGTGACAATTTGTTAACAATATTGTGATTCAGCTTTAATTTCTTTATTAATCTATTTATCTTTTTGTTGGCATCAATTGTAGACTGGATATTCCCATGTAGACTGGATATTCCACTACTGGGCTGTGTGAATTTGTATAATAAAACTCCTTCTATCAATTACTTTATTTTTTTTAAGATGGATCTTATCTAATGGTACAGAATGACTGGAATGAATAAGTAGCTCACATAAAGCATCTATCAATATTATTTTGTTCTGTATACTAATAAACAACAGAGACAGCTCTAATAGGGAAAATAGTAATATCAAGCCAAGGGCAATTGTTGACACATCATGCCACATGACTGAAGCTTCACAGTGAGGCACTGTGAGGTTTTAGTTTTTATTCTTTTCTTTTAGAAAAAAAAGTATGTGTGCCACAGTAACGTGCACGTGGAAAGGAACCCTGGTGAATTGTCTTGAGTAGAGTAGACTTCATGGCCTCCTCAGAAGTCTATGTAAGTCCCCATTTCCACAAGGGTATAAGAAACCCAAGGATCCTGGCCAGGACTTCATTATAGGGGACAGAAGCGTCTATTAAAGGTATGTCTTCAGATTCCTACCAATTCTTTTATGTCCAGGTGAGGATTCTTCTGGGAAAGAGTAAAACCAGAAAAAAACAGAGTAGAGATACTTGAACTAATAAGCTAAAACCTTTTTTGATTCACCCCAAATGTACAGGCTGTGGGGAGTCATCCTGCCTTTTCCTATTAAAGACTAAACTCTCTAACCCTTGAAATGACTTTGAACATGTATGTGGCCTGCAAAATAACAGGTCATCCTTTTGTTCAGTACTACTCTCTCTCATGGCCACTAGCTCAGGAACAAGGGCAAAGGGTGAAATTAGCCTATTCTCATAGGATAAGCACTGCTGGGGGGAGTGAGGGTCTGAACACAATTAGAGATGCAGGAACTAAATAGCATGCAAGTGTGAGAGCCATGCGTGGATAGAATAGACTGGTTCCCAAAGATGCTAGTACAAACAAGATGGAACCCAAGGAGAGAAAACAGAAAGCATGCAGGTATTGCAATGCTTTGTTGGTGGAGGATGGAGCTCCTTCCAAAGATTCTAATAAATGGTATAGAAAACCTACTCAATTGCCTTTGTGATGATGGCACAAAGAGGCTCACTCTTGGTAAAGTTTACATCCTTAGACCTAAGCAGCAAATGGGGGAGATGGTGCGGGGCTAGGAGGAAGAGAACTGGCAGGAAAGAGTCAGTATGCTTTCAAGGGACCAAGACCCCCATTTAACTATGGCTGTGAGTAGATTAAGAAAGTGAGAGAGAAGAAGCTGGGGAATGAATACCAGAATCAAGAGGAAGCTTTACAGGAGCGACCTACTTTAGAAGAGGCTCAGGTAAGAGGGATGTTATGCATACTTACGATCCTCAGAGTGCTTGGGGATTACAATATGCTAACATAGTTGAGAATTCTCTGCTTAGCTCTGTTCCCCATTTTAAATTCGCAGGGCTGAGAAGCACCTAAAGAAATGCTCAACATCCCTAGTCATCAGGGAAATGAAAATCAAAACAAGTCTGAGATTCCACCTCACACCAGTCAGAATGGCCAAGATCAAAAACTCAGGTGACAGCAGATGCTG
>JAPYYD010005409.1:0-12147 GCA_028551405.1 Uromys caudimaculatus | reverse complement strand
CTATCTCTTGTATTCTGTTGGTTATGCTTGCATCTATGACTCCTGATCTCTTTCCTAGGTTTTCTAACTCCAGGGTTGTCTCTTTTTGTGATTTCTTTATTGTTTCTATTTCTATTTTTAGCTCCTGGATGGTTTTGTTCATTTCCTTTGTCTGTTTGATTGCATTTTCCTGTAATTCTTTAATGGATTTCTGTGTTTCCTCTTTAAGGGCTTCTAGTTCTTTACCTCTGTTCTCTTGTGTTTCTTTAAGGGTGTTAATTTCTTTCTTAAAGTCTTCTATCATCATCATGAGAAATGATTTTAAATCTGAGTCTTGCTTTTCTGGCGTATTGGGGAATCCAGGGCTTGCTATGGTGGTAGAGCTGGATTCTGATGATGCCAAGTAGCCTTGGTTTCTGTTCCTTAGGATCTTGCCCTTGCCTTTTGCCATCTTGTTAACTCTGATGTTAGCTGATCTTACTCTGTCTGGCTATGGCTTTTCCCTCCTGCAGGCCTCTGTATCAATACTCCTTGAAGACCAGCTCTCTCTGAGAGGTGTTTTTTCCACACTCCTGGGAGAGTAATTTTCTCCCAGTGCTGCTTGGCTATGGAACCCTGGTGGCCCAGGCAGAGGTCTCCTGCTGCCGATGGGATTCAGGGGGTTTCTATGCCTGCCTACCTCAGTACCTGTGTCTCTCAGGTTCGGGGCGGTTCCTGGTGAGCTGTGGAGCTTGTCCTGGCCCCACTCCCCGCTTTTCCGAGCTCCTGGGAGGGTATCTTTCTCCCGGTGCTAATTGTCTATGGTGCCCTGTGGCCCAAGCTGAGGTCTCCAGTCACCAATGGAGCACCTTCTAGCTTTTCTAAAGGTAGTAATGTTTTAAATAACTTTAGCAGTGTGCTGGATTCCTTTCTTCCTACTACAGAGTTAGGAGTCAACCTTCCTTCCCTGAGGTTTTGGAGCACTCTTGAAATAAATATGCTGCAGTCTGGAACCAGAAAGCCCTCTTTACTCCCAGAGTCTCCTTTCAAGAAGCCTAACCAATAAATGATAGTTATTAACATAATATATATTGCAACTAGCTGGATAAATAATCAAAATTCAAGTTTCTGAGTGAAATTTGTATAATACATACTACTATTGGACAATCATAAAGCAGAAGAGGTCAGAGGGTAATAAGTCAGGTACTACCTGTCTTCCAAAGTAAGAAGTCTTCAACAAATTGCCTGTAATCGTATGAACAAGAATGGCCCCGATAGTTTTGCATGTTCGAATACTTGGTCCTCAACTGGATGAACTGTTTGGGAAAGATTAGAAGGTGTGGTCTTGCTGGAAGAAGTATATCACTGAGAGTGGCTTTTAAGGTTTCAAAAGCCAACAGCCAGGTAGTTCTTTCTGTCTTGTGCTTGTAGATCCAGATGTAAGCTCTCAGTTACTTCTCTAGTAACTGCTTTTGTCATACACCTACCATGATGGTTAAGGACTTCAACCCCTTGAAACCACAATCCCCAAACTTTTCTTCTTTAAGCTGCACTGGTCAGGGTGTTTTGTCACAGCATTAGAAAAGTAATAAAATGTCAAATGGTAAGCCCTGAAATCATACATACAAGTAACATTATATAAACTGAACAGGAGATATATGTGTGGGGGGGGGGTAATAACAATTAGTAAAAAAGAGGCCATGAATCTGAAGAAGAGCAGGGAGAAGTATATGACAGGGGTTTGAGTGAGAAATTGGAAGAGAATAATGTAAATAAATTATTTTCTCAAAAGCTTTAATGCTTTCAAAAAGAAAAATAACTAGGACAGAATTTAGTACTAAGAAGTTGGCTATGACTGTGACAGATCTGACTGTACTAGGTTTATTTTTGAATGAATGTGGAAGACTTTGGGACTCTGAACTAAGAAAGTGGCTGAACATTGTTTAGGCTTAAAGGGCCATTCCAGCAGGAGGTTAGAAGGCTGAGAACATGGAGACTACAGAGGTCTAGCTCAAAAGAGTTGTCAGAGAGGAACAATATTAGCAACTGGGCTTAGACACCATGCTTGTGATATTTTTGGCAAAGAATGTGGCTGGTTTTTGTCTTTCTCCTAAGAATCTACCAGAGGCTAAACTGAGATGTTTTGGATTAACTTTCTTAGCAGATGTGATTTTAAAACAGCCTCTAGTAGTTTGAATTAAAATGCTCCCATATGCTCATAAGGAGCAGCATTATTTGAAAGGACAGGACATATGGCCTTGCTGGAGTAGGTGTGACCGTATTGGAGAATGTATGTCGCTAGGCATGGACTTTAAAGTTTCAAAAGTTCAACCCAAGCATAGTGGCTCTCTTCTTCCTTCCTGTAGATCCAGATGTAGAACTCTCAGCTACCTCTCCAGCACCATGTTTGCCTGTGTGCCACCATGTTCCCCATCATGACTATGATGGAATAAACCTCTGATGCCGTAATTCTTTACAGTTTAATTACTTTTTCCTTTATAAGAGCTGCTATGGTCATAGTGTCTCTTCATAGCAATAATACCCCAAGACATAGCCTAATATCATCTCTGTTGTATTTAAGGAGTAACAGCACTAGTATATGGAACATGTAGCCAAACCCTGTGCTGAAGAAGGTGTGGCCTTGTTCGAGAAGCTGTGTCACCTGGGGGTGGGCTTTAAGGTTTGAAACCCAATACTTTTCCCGGTTAATTCTCTCTGACTCCTGCTTCCAGACTTGGCTATACCCCCACACACTTCAGCACCATGCCTACCTGTTGCCATGATCCTTGTGATGATTTTAGACCCAAATTCTCTCCAGCCATGAGTCCCAAATTAAATGTTTTTTTCTACAAGTTGTTTTGGTCATGGCATCTCTATAGCAAGTAGAAATGTAACTAAGACATTACCTAAGCATCTGAAGAAACATGAAACAAAACTAAATTTAAATGAGAAACATGGAATAATAATCCCAGAAAACATTAAAAAAAAGAAGAAAGAAAATTCAGTAAAAACCTAAGGCTTGTCAAAACAAGTAATATCATTATAAATACTATAAACCACTAAAGAGAGCATCAGGAAGAAGGAAAAAAAATAAATAAACTACTACTTCCAGGGGACATATGTTATGTTATGCCACTTAATTTAACCAATGTGGTAAAAATAAAAAATTCCTTATTAAACAATCCAATATGAGAAAGCTAACTCAAGATCTTTCAAAACACTCCACACACAAAAACAAAATAGCCCAAAACACTTCCGTTGATGATTTTTCACCTTATAGCTAACAAATAACCAATCAAATTATTTCCACAAAGAGCAGCAGGAAACACTCCTTAGTAAGAAGCTAATTTTATCATATCAAAACCAGATGCCAATTTTATGAAGAAAGTTATAAAAACCATCAATACAAATTAAGAAAACAGAATCTGTAGTGTGTAAAAGCATCCTTAAATGGTGCTTATCACAGGAAAACAAGGTTGGCTTGACATCTAAAAGTCATTCAGTATCATTCCCGAAGCCAGAACTCAAAGTTTAAGTCAACTCCAGAATATGCTTATCCACTTTCAACTGGTGACTAGAGTATTTCTATTCATGAAGATATCAACATGTAAGTCAGATCACATAAACACAGGGTAAGATGCTACAGTAGTTAGGTTTCTGATGATATAACACAATAGCTGAAGTATCTTAAAAAGAGAGAAAGTTTCTTTTAGATCACATTTTAAATGGCCAGTTAACCATGTCGGCCCAGTGCATCAAGGGCATGTTATCGTACAGAAAGAGCAGAAGGCAGAAAAAGTTGTTTCCCTCAGAGCTGGCAGGAAGCAAAGGAGGCCCAAGTCTCTCACTCTCCTTCTGAAAACACAACACAATGACTAAAACCATCCTCCAGGATTTTCCTCTTATTAATGTTTCCATATTCTGATTCTAATAATGTAATGCTGAAAGCCATTGATACATGGGCTTTTGGGAGAAAATTACAAACCCAAACTAGCACAATATGCTCACCTCAGACCCACAATATGCTCACCTCAGACCCACAATATGCTCACCTCAGACCCACAATATGCTCACCTCAGACCCACAATATGCTCAACTCAGACCCGCAATATGCTCACCTCAGACCCACACTATGCTCACCTCAGACCCACAATATGCTCACCTCAGACCCACAATATGCTCACCTCAGACCCACAATATGCTCACCTCAGACCCACACTATGCTCACCTCAGACCCACAATATGCTCACCTCAGACCCACAGTATGCAGGCTCACGTTAAAAACAGCTGACTGGACAGTTGTCAGGGCCCTTCCCTGGAGAAGACCATTTCTCCCACTCAAAGCATTCCCTGTTTTCCCACAGTTCTTGTGTAGAGTTGGGGCTCTAGGAGTTTCTCTCCTTTCAAGACAGCACATCCCTTGGTGTCCTTCTAGTTCATGTCCTGTTTAGGTAGTCATGTGGCTGAGTACTAATGGATGTAGCCTCTCTGACATTTCTAGGAAACACAATCTTACAGCACAAAGAGTCTGTGGCTCTTACAATCTCTCTGCCTCAGCTTCTGCAGTGATCCCTGAGTCTTGCATGCAAGAATGTGCAGTAGATGTAGCATTGATAGTGATCAGCCCGGGGATCACCTACACACAGGTAACATAACACAGACTGAACAGTCTGTATTTATGTATTCAGGACTGTGTGCATATGTAAAACAACAATTAAAGAAATAGGCTATGAATTTGATAATTTGATGGTGCACAGGAGGTGTACATGGGAGCAGTTAGATGGAAGAAGGAGAAGTGGTAGACAAAAATATCTTGGTCTAAGCCTTTATCAATAAGGCTGGAAACAGCAGAAGATAAATTTACAAAATTATAACCAAGGCTATCACAAACAATGATAATAAATTAACACTAAGTTTACCTATGCACAAAAGACATCACAACAAAATGCAGGCATTCTGGCAGTGGGAGTAGAGGAAGAGTAGGATGAGTAAACCAGAAGTGATTAATAAAATTGAGAAGAGTCAGTTACAGAGCACCCTTCCACAGGCAAGGAGAAATGAGTTTGACAGAGCAGTAGTGGACAAACTATTATCCTATAAAACTGGCAAAGGGGGGAAGTAAATCTTTTAAGTGAAGAATTCACTACAAGGCTATCTTCATTGTCATCCCTATGCAAAGACAAGTTGTCTGATATGAAAAAAGCTTTTAACGACAGAATTCCCTATCCTCACCATCTTCATTGACATTTTGGTAAATTATGTTAAACTTTTTACACACATAGCACTTTTTGTGTCTGTGTATATGTCCGTATGTGTGTGCCCACATGCATACCTGCATGGCGGGCAAGACATGCTACAATGCATGTGTGTAGGTGAGAGGATTCAGAACTTCTCTGCTTCTACCATATGAGATGCCATGAGCCTTGACAGAAAGCTGCTTCTGCCCAATGAACCATGTCCCTGACCCTACGTTAAAGGATTCCTTCCAGAATATTTTGCCATATCTGAAGATTTCTCTGCTAATTTTCATCCCAGGCATAGACTCTGTCGAATGTTTCTAAACATGTACACTGTTATCCAGAGTATCTTCCACAAGCACCTGGATCCCACTAAAGCTCTAGGGACATCTCAGAAGAATAAGCTGAAAGGTGGAGGGGCTGGAAGACTGAGGGGTGCTGTAAGTGTGCCATGCTTACCATGGACTTACACCAGCTGTGGCTACCTGTACAAGACCTGTTCAGCCAAATTCCTGAACAGATGGAGAAGAAGACCCCAGGTCCCACCCCTCACTGAGACAACTGAAGACAATTATTAGGTAGGGAGGGAGAATCATTCTTCTTTGAAGATATGGTTACTTGGTCTCACACCCACATATGGAAGGGCAGTATTTATTGGATTTAGGTGGTTTATCATAAATAAAACAAAGCAAAGATAAAGAGAGGAAGTTAGGGGGAAGAGTATATAGGATTTTGAAGTAAAAATTGGAATGTATATTATTTTTTGTTGGATACACTATAAAATGCTCAGGAACTTCATATTCTCAAGTCCATTCCATTCATGAGAAATTAAACTGTCTTCACATGTTCACTGTTGCCAGGTATTTTCCTATCCTACACTGAACAAGTCACTGACCACATCCACAGTTTCTATAGCATAGGCCAGTAGTGAAGAAACAGGAAAATAAATTGCCTTCTAGTTCTAGGGACATAACTGATGTTCAGGCTTCTAAGTTTACTCTAAAATATACTTTAGGGTTCATTTCCTAGTTTATTTTCTAATTCAGTTGGGCCGTGAACACATGAGTCTTTGAGGAACTATCTTGTCAGCACAGTAGAAAACCTTAGTATAGGTCTTTTCTATTATTATTATTAAGAATTTGTTAATGGGATATTGCTATTGGTTTGGTTTTTTTAAAAAAATCAAATTGTATAATGTCATTAGAACTAAAAAGGAAGTTCTTTGCTAGCATGATGATTCGAATCTATAATCCCAGCAGTCAATGGGAGGCAGAAGAATCACTGCCAAGTTCTAGGCCATCCGGGGACACATATTGAGTTAAAACTATCCCTGAGCAACTTAGCAAGACTTGTATCAAAATAAAATACAAAATGAAACAGTACCCGCCATAACTCTGCAAGGTGGTACACACCACACGTAATACTAACACCTGGGAAACAGAGGCTGGGATCATGGGGAATCCTGAATTGTTTCTCAGCATGTTATATAAGATCAAGAGTAGTATCAACATTTCCTTGGCTACATAGCAAGTTTAAGGACAGCTTAACTGACATTCTATCTTAAAAAGAAAAGTTCTTTGTCTCAATATTTCCCCTGTGAGTATTTGAAGCAGAGACTCATGGAAAGGCCATCCAGAGTCTGTCCAACCTAGGGATACATCCCATATACAGACACCAAACCTGGACATTCTTGTGGATGCTGGGAAGTGCTTGCTGATGGAAGCATGATAAGCTGTCTCCAGAAAGGCTCAGGCAGAGCCTGACAAATACAGAGGTGGACGCTCGCAGCCAACCCTTGGACTGAACAGGGGATCCCAGATGGAGGACTTGGAGAAGGGACTGAAGGAGCTGAGGGGGTTTGTAGTCCCATGGAGGGAGAAACAGTGTCAACTGGCCTGATCCTCCAGTGCTCCAGGAGACTGGACCACCAACCAAATAATACACATGGAGGGACCCATGGTGCTGGCAACATATGTGGCAAAGGATGGCCTTGTTGGCCATCAGTGGGAGGAGAAGTCCTTGGGCCTGAGGGTGTTAGATGCCCCAGTATAGGGGATGCTAGGGAGGGAAGAGGTGAGTGGGTGGGTGGGGGAGCACCGTCATAGAGGCAGGGGGAGGGGGAGGGGATAGGGGGTTTCGAAAGGAGAAAACATTTGAAATGTATATAAAGTAAATATCCAAAAATTTTTAAAAAAAGAAAAGTTCTTTAAAAATATCAACACGCTCCAATACAAACTAATTTAGAGAAACTTGAAGCAATCCCACTAAAATCAGGGACTAGACAAGGCTGCCACTCTCTCCCTATCTATTCAATATAGCACTTGAAGTTCTAGCTAGAGCAATTAGGCAACAAAAGGAGGTCAAAAGGATACAAATTGGTAAGGAAAAAGTCAAAATATCACAATTTGCAGATGATATGATCATATAATTAAGTGACACCTAAAATTCCACCAGAGAACTCCTAAACCTGATAAACAACTTCAGCAAAGTGGCCAGATATAAAATTAACACAAACAAATTAGTAGCCTTCCTATATTCAAAGGATAAACAACCTGAGAAAGAAATTAGGGAAATAACACCCTTCACAATTGTCACAAATAATATAAAATACATTGGTGTGACTCTAACCAAGCAAGTGAAAGATCTGTATGACAAAAACTTCAAGTCTCTGAAGAAAGAAATCAAAGAAGACCTCAGAAGATGGAAAGATCTCCCATGCTCATGGAGTGGTAGGATTAATATTGCAAAAATGGCCATCTTGATGAAAGCAATCCACAGTTTCAATGCAATCCCCATCAAAATTCCAACTCAATTCTTCATAGAGTTAGAAAGAGCAACTTTCAAATTCATTTGGAATAACAAAAAACCCAGGATATCACAAACTATTCTCAATAAAAGAACTTCTGGAAGAATCACCATCCCTGACCTCAAGGTATATTACAGAGCAATAGTGATTAAAAACTGCAAGGTATTGGTACAGTGACAGGCAGGTAGATCAATGGAATAGAATTGATCTACCTGATCACTTGATGTTTGACAAAGGAGCTAAAACCATCAAGTGGGGGAAACAGCATTTTCAACAAATGGTGCTGGTTCAACTGGAGGTCAGCATGTAGAAGAATGCAAATTGATCCATTCCTATCTCCCTGTACAAAGCTCAAGTCGAAGTGGATCAAGAACCTCCACATAAAACCAGATACACTGAATCTAATAGAAGAGAAAGTGGGGGAAAGTTTCAAACACATGGGTACAAGGGAAAAATTCCTGAACAGAACACCAATGGCTTATGTTCTAACATCAAGAATTAACAAATGGGACCTCATAAAATTGCAAAGTTTCTATAAGGGAAAGTACTTTGTCAATAGGATAAAACAGCAACCAACAGATTGGGAAAAGACCTTTACCAATCCCACATCAGATGGAGGACTAACATCCAATATATACAAAGAACTCAAGAAGTCAGACTCCAGAAAATCAAATAATCCAATTAAAAAATAGGGTACATAGCTAAACAAAGAATCTTCAACTGAGAAATATGGAATGGCACCTACAGAAATGTTCAACATCCTTAGTCATCAGGGAAATGCAAATCAAAACAACCCTGAGATTCCACCTCACACCAGTCAGAATGGCTAAGAGCAAAAACTCAGGTGACAGCAGATGCTGGCGAGGAGGTGGAGAAAGAGGAACCCTCCTCCATTGTTGGTGGGATTGCAAGCTGTTACAACCACTCTGGAAATTAGTGTGGCAGTTCCTTAGAAAACTGGGCATAGTACTATTTGAGGACCCAGCTATACCACTCCTGGGCATATACCCAGAAGATGCTCCAACATATAATAAGGACACATGCTCCACTATGTTCATAGCAGCCTTATTTATAATAGCCAGAAGCTGGAATCAACTCAGATGTCCTTCAACAGAGGAACGAATACAGAAAATGTGGTACATTTACACAATGTGGTACTACTCAGCTATTAAAAACAATGAATTAATGAAATTTCAGGCAAATGGATGGAACTAGAAAATATCCTGAGTGAAGTGAACAAATCACAAAAGAACACACATGGTATGCACTCACTGATAAGCGGATATTAGCCCAAAAGCTCAAATATCCAAGATACAATTCACAGACCACAAGAAGCTCAAGAAGAAAGAAGGCCAAATTGTAGGTGCTTCGGTCCTTCTTAGAAAAGGGAACAAATACTCACAGCAGTAAATACGGAAAAAAGTACAGAGCAGAGACTGAAGGAAAGGCCATCCAGAGACTGCCCCACCTGGGGCATATACAGTCATATACAGTCACCAAACCCAGACATTAAAGTGGATGCCGGGAAGTGCTTGCTGAAAGGAGCCTGATATAGCTGTCTGCTGAGAGGCTCTGCCAGACCCTGACAAATACAGAGGTGGATGCTTGCAGCCAACCGTTGGACTGAGCACAGACAGAGTCCCCAATGGAGGAGTTAGAGAAGGAGGTAAAGAAAGGACTGAAGGAGCTGAAGGGGTTTGCAATCCCATAGGAAGAACAACAATATCAACCAACCAGACCCCCCAGAGCTCCCAGGGACTAAACCACCAACCAAGGAGTACACATGGAGGGATCCATGGCTCCAGCTGCATATGTAGCAGAGGATGGCCTTGTTGGGCATCAATGGGAGGAGAGGTCCCTGTGACAGCTCAATGCCCCACATTGGAGGGAGGGGAGGTGGGAGTGGATGGGTGGCTGGAGGAACACCTTCATAGAAGCAGGGGAAGGGGGAGGGGATAAGTTATTTGGCAGGGGGCAAAACTGGGAAAGGGGATAATATTTGAAATGTAAATAAAGAAAATATCCAATAAATAAAAAGATGTAGATGATAAACCAGCCTCAAAACACAAAGATTAAAAAGAGAAAAAAGGAAAAGTCACTGTTATCATCATCATCACCATCATCACCATCCTCATCATCATCACCACCACCACCATCATCATCATCATCATTATCATTACCATCACCATCAAAAGCAGGCATCGTTTCGTCAAAGTTATAAAACTCCATGGTGTACATATAACACAGATTTTCTCATTAAAGGGCCATTGTGCAAAGAACGAGCAGCAAAGGCATCCTTCACATCGTGTTGCTAGAACCTTACAGGTTTCTTATTGAGAGAGCTGATGGCAGGATGGCAAGCTTTCACTCAGCTCCACCCTGCTTTGCCTGAGAGGACAGTCTACGGGGTTGGACTGACTAATTGTACTGACCTTTAGTATTTACTATTTTTTAAAACTCAAGAGAAAAGGGGGGGGGGGCTGGGAAGATGACTCCCTTGTTAAAGTGCTTGTCACACTAACCTGAGGACCCAAGTTCAGATTTCTATCATCCACATAAGAGCTGAGGACACAGGCACATATCTGTAACTGCAGCAACAGGAGACAGAGACACACAGATCCATTCAGTTCATTTGCCACCAGCCTAGTTAAACCAAAAGTTCAGTGAAGGACCTTGTCTCAAAAAAAAATAAGATGTAGACCGATTGTAGAGAACAGTCACCATCAACCTTGGCCCCCATATGTGCACACAACAACATGAACATACATATAAATCCACACTCCACATGGCTTAAAGTGAGGCTGGGGTGAAGCTGAAGCTGTAGGATGGGAAGCTGGCCTAAGACAGAGCAAGCATGACTGGACATGAGCCTCCATGTTGTTCTCGGCTCCCTTTCCCCCCAGCTCTCACTCTGATAACTCTATAGACAGTCCCTATGCGGCCAACGGCACACGTGTCTCCAGTGCTTACAGCCTACTCCTCATTTCCTGCCCTGCACTGGAACTGCGTCAGAACAGGGAACATCTGCCGCCCTCATGTCTTTACTTTCCTTCATAACTTCACAGTCTCTCCATTGCCTACATGGTAAAGGTACTTCCTGACATTTACCTTCTTTATAACAGCATGGTGCATGAGCATATCTTTTTCATTTCACTCTTTTCTACTAAAGCATATGAGTTTCTTACACTGAGCCATTTTTATAGTCAAAAACTTTCTCTAGGTAACCTTATTCCAAAAGCAGGCAATGTGGAGGCTGAGCAGCCTGGGCTACTGCTCCCCGTGCCACTGTCCATGGTGGGCACCTATATTATATGTGTTATGTGTTTTAAACGCATTGAAAACTGTTCAGGAAACACTGGTGGCCACTCCTAAAACCTTACAAAATATACTGAAACCCAAAAGATCAAGAAACCCAAAAGAAGATAGGAATGGATCAATTTGCATTCTTCTACGTGTAGACCGCCAGTTGAACCAGCACCATTTGTTGAAAATGCTGTCTTTTTTTCCACTGAGTAGTTTTGGCTCCTTTGTCGAAAATCAAGCGACCATATCTGTGTGGGTTCATTTCTGGGTCCTCAATTCTATTCCATTGATCTACCTGCCTGTCACTGTACCAATACCATGCAGTTTTTATCACTACTGCTCTGTAGCACAGCTTGAGGTCAGGGATGCTGATTCCCCCAGAAGTTCTTTTCTTGATGAGAATAGCTTTTGCTATCCTGGGTTTTTTGTTGTTCCAAATGAATTTGAGAATTGCTCTTTCTAAGTCTATGAAGAATTGAGCTGGAATTTTGATGGGGATTGCGTTGAATCTGTAGATTGCTTTTGGAGGATGGCCATTTTTACTATATTAATCCTTCCAATCCATGTGATCCATTCCTATCTCCCTGTACAAAGCTCAAGTCCAAGTGGATCAAGGACCTCCACATAAAACCAGATACACTGAATCTAATAGAAGAGAAAGTGGGGAAAAGCCTTGAACAACTGGGTACGGGGAAAAGTTCCTGAACAGAACACCAATGACTTATGCTCTAAGATCAAGAATAGACAAATGGGACCTCATGAAATTGCAAAGCTTCTGTAAGACAAAGGACACTGTCAATAGCACAAAACGGCAACCAACAGATTGGGAAAAGATCTTAACCA
>JAPYYD010005408.1:0-12148 GCA_028551405.1 Uromys caudimaculatus | reverse complement strand
CCCCCGGTCATCCTGAAGTTTGGACCACCAACCAAAGAATACGCATCTATGGACCCATGGTTCGGACCACATATGAGGCAGAGGACGACCTCGATGGCCATCAGGGAGAGAGGAGAGGCACTTGGGCCTGAGATTGTTAGAGGCTCCAGTAAAGGGGAATGTCAAGGTGGGGATAGGGGCATGTTTGGGCGGATGGGTGGGAGGTGAAATTCCCTCATAGAGGTAGGGATGGGGAGGGGATAGGGGGCTTCCAAAGAGGAGACCCAGAAAAGGGGAAACATTGGAAATGTAAATAAAGTATCAAGAAAAATTTTAATTATAAAAAATATATAATATATTAAAATTAAAAAAAAAAAGAAAATTAAAGGACACCACATCAAAACTTATGGGACACAATGAAAGCATTGTTAAGAGGAAAACTCATAGCTTTGAGTGCCTCCAAAAAGAAATTGGAGAGAGTGTATATTAGCAGCTTAACAGCACACCTGAAATCTCTAGAACAAAAAGAAGCTAATGCACTCAAGAGGAGTAGGAGACAGGAAGTAATCAAACTCAGGGCTGAAATCAACCATGTAGAAACAAAAAGAATTATACAAAGAATCACCCAAACTAGGAGTTGGTACTTTGAGAAAATCAACAAGATAGATAAACCCTTAGCAAGACTAACCAGAGGGCACAGATACAGGATCCAAATTAACAAAATTAGAAATGAAAAGGGAGACATAACAACAGATTCTGAGGAAATTAAAAAAATCATCAGATCCTACTACAAAAGTCTATACTCAACAAAACTGGAAAATCTGAATGAAATGGACAATTTTCTAGACAGATACCAGATACCAAAGTTAAGTCAGAATCAGATAAACCATCTAAACACTCACATAATGCCTAAAGAAATAGAAGCACTCATTAAAAGTCTCCCAACAAAAAAAGCCCAGGATCAGATGGGTTCACTGCATAATTCTATCAGACCTTCAAAGAAGACCTAATACCAAGACTCTTCAATCTATTCCACAAATTAGAAACAGAAGGAACCCTACCCAATTCCTTCTATGAAGCCACAGTTAAACTGATACCAAAACCTCACAAAGACCCAACAAAGAAAGAAAACATCAGACCAATTTCCCTTATGAATATCAATGCAAAAATACTCAATAAAATTCTCATAAACTGAATCTAAGAACACATCAAAATGATCATTCATCATGATCAAGTAGGCTATATACCAGGGATTCAAGGATGGTTCAATACCCAGAAATCCATCAATGTAATCCACTACATAAACAAATTCAAAGAAAAATGCCACATGGTCATTTCATTATATGCTGAAAAAGCATTTGACAAAATTCAACATCCCTTCATGAAAACAGTCTTGGAACGATCAGAAATGCAAGGCCCATACCTAAGCATAGTAAAAGCAATATACAGCAAACCATTAGCCAACATCAAACTAAATGGAGAGAAACTGAAGCAATCCCACTAAAATCAGAGACTAGACAAGGCTGCCCTCTCTCTCCTTATCTATTCAATATAGTAATTGAAGTTCTAGCTAGAGCAATTAGACAACAAAAGGAGGTCAAAGGGATACAAATTGGTAAGGAAGAAATCAAAATATCACTATTTGCAGGTGATATGATTGTATACTTTTTGTGACCCCCAAAAAACTCCATCAGAGAACTGCAACAGCTGATAAACAACTTCAGCAAAGTGGTCGGATATAAATTAACTCAAACAAATCAGTAGCCTTCCTATACTCGAAGGATAAACAGACTGAGAAAGAAATTAGGGAAATGACACCCCTCACAAGAGTTACAAACTATATAAAATATCTTGGTGTGATTCTAACCAAACAATTGAAAGATCTGTATGACAAGAATTTCAAGTCTCTGAAGAAAGAAATTGAAGAAGACCTCAGAAGATGGAAAGATCTCCCATGCTCCAACATGTAATAAAGACACATGCTCCACTATGTTCATAGCAGTCATATTTATAATAGCCAGAAGCTGGGAACAACCCAGATGTCCCTCAGCAGAGGAATGGACACGCCTTTAATCCCAGCACTTGGAAGGCAGAGTCAGGTGGATTTCTGAGTTCGAGGCCAGCCTGGTCTACAGAGTGAGTTCCAGGAGAGCCAGAGCTACACAGAGAAACCCTGTCTCAAAAAACCAAAAAAAAAAAAAAAAAAAAAAAAAAGGAAAAAAAAAAGAAAATGTGGTACATTTACACAATGGTGTACTACTCAACTATTAAAAACAATGACTTCATGAAATTTGCAGGCAAATGGATGGAACTTGAAAATATCATCCTGAGCGAGGTAACTTAGTCACAGAAGAATGAACATGGTATGTACTCGCTAATAAGTGGATATTAGCCCAAAAGTTCAGAATACCCAAGTTTCATTTTACAGTAACCGCTGGAATGAGAGCGAGGTCCCAGATGGAGGAGCTGGAGAAGGGACTGAAGGAACTGAGGGAGTTTGCAGCCCCATGGAGGGAGCAACAGTGTCAACTGGCCTGACCACCCCCTTGTCCTCCTTGATGCTGGACCATCAACCAAACAATACACATCGAGGGACCCAGGGCTCGGACCACATATGTAGCAGAGGAGGGCCTTGTTGGAGATCAGGGGGAGGAGAGGCTCTTGGGCCTGAGGGTGTTAGATGCCCCAGTAAAGAGGAATGTCAAGGTGGGAAGACTGGAGTGGGTGGGCAGGTGGGTGGGGGAATACCCTCATAAAGGTGGGGGAGTGTAGATGGGATAGGGGGCTTCCAAAGTGGATACTTG
Organism: Uromys caudimaculatus; assembly: GCA_028551405.1. NCBI lineage: Eukaryota > Metazoa > Chordata > Mammalia > Rodentia > Muridae > Uromys > Uromys caudimaculatus. The sequence goes on along the minus strand of JAPYYD010005408.1, from coordinate 9,365 downwards.
GAAAGGGGGAAACAATGAAAATGTAAATAAAGTATCAAAATAATAAAATAAAAAAAACAAAAACCCCAAACTTTAAAATATTTAAGTCAGGAAATCTGAAATTAGACATTTCTTGAACAAAATTTGTTTTCTGGAAAACAATAACAGAGGTACTGTATTTTCATTAAATAATATTTTTACCATGAAATGGTCCTCCCTTTGTAAAGAATGCAAATAAATAAAATGAGGAAGAACAAAAAAATATACAAATGACATAAGCATCGAAAATAACGAATCCCGGATGACTTGTCGGTGTTAAGAATGAACACTACTTTTGGAGAACCAAGTTCAGTTCCCAGCACCCACACTGGGTAGCTTACAACTAGCTGTAACACCAGCTCAAGCCAATCTGATGCCTCTGCTGCTTCTGAGGGCCCTTTCACTCATGTGCACTCTAAAAACAATTTTAAAAGTATAAATCCTACAGAAGATGACAATGAATCATAAGAGAGCATGCCCTATGCACAGAGTAAGAAAGAGCACTGACAGTCCTGCAGAGCGCTCTCCTGTGTGTTCCCATAGGTCAGGTGTCACTGTGAGTTACTAGCTTCTCTCTCTTTCCATTACCCCTTAATAGGAAATGACCGTTATCACACTTCTATATGTAGCTTTCCTGATTATGCACAGTTCTCAAGAAAGCATACTTTATTTTGCCTGCTATTATTATGAAATTATACCTGTAAATTTTTTTAACCCTGATTTGTTTTTAAATTCATTCATATTGATGCTTGTTTTTGACTTTGATTAGTCTGTCATTGTTTTTATGATTGACACTGTCTCTAATGCCACATTTGTCAGCCGTTTAAGTTATTTGATTGCTCTTCTGCTTTTGATAAGACCAAGTGAAAAAATACTTAGTAAGCACCCAACAACAATTGGGAAACCCTCGATTCACAATTTCCCCAACCTGTGCCTGCCTTTGCTGTTTTGCTAATAGCTTTCCTGATAGCTGTGTTTGAATTGGCTTTTTTGTGCTAGCTACTGATGGTCAGTGACTCTTCATGTATTCATCATCCATTTACATTCTACTGTCATTTGTATTTTATCTTAAATGCTCTCCAGAGATCCATATGCTAAATGAGTGGTGACAGTAGGAGACTGGAGGTCTTTTAAGAATGTGGGCTCCTGGTTTGTCCTCACTCTCTGTCCATGATGTAAGTGTTTTTATTTTCCTGTACCACACAATCCTACTGTGTTATACTGCCTCACCATAGCCTCAAAGCAAGTGGGCCACTAATCAAACTGATGCCTTCAAAACTCAAGCAAAAATAAACTTCTCTTTGAAGTTGTTACCTAAGATATTGTGTTACAGTGATGGAAAGCTGATTAGCTAACAGTTATTATTTTGAAAAATTAGCTATTTGGGTAATTTCTCCTTTTGGAATTAGATTGTTCAGTTTGAGCTATTGAGTTTCAGGAGATCCAGAGATGTGGATATTAAACACCTCTGTAACACATGGCTTGCATGTGATTCCGAGCTCTGTGGACTTCTCCATTCTGTTGATGGATTTATTTGCTAGACGGTGCTTTAGATTGATGGTGTTTACATTTTCTGCTTCTGCTTTTGTTGGCTGTATATTTAAAGTTATATCAAGGAAACCATCATCAGGATCTGTATCAGGGAATTTTCCATTGGTTTTTCACTCTCAGAAACTTGGTGGCTTAGCATCTTAACATTTATATATTTTGTTCATTTTGGGTTGATTTTTATATCTAACTTAAGATAAGATTTCAGTTTTATTTACTCACCACATGTTCAAATTCTTCAACATCACTCAGTGAAGAGACTACATTTCCTCTCTTATGGACTATTCAGGATCTTCTGTCGTTCAGGATGAATTTGAGGACTTTGTTTTAATGCATTTGCTTCTTTAATTTACAAATATTTTATAAGTTCATCATGTAATTCTTTTGTCTCTTACAGTAAGTTTATTCACAATTATTTTACACTTTTATATTTGCTACCATGAATGTGATTTTAAAATATTTCCTTTTGTGTAGGATTTTTTGCTGTTTGTTTTTTGTTTTTATCAAATCCAGTCAATTGTTTTTGAGGGTTGATCTTTCCTTCCCTCCTTCCTTCCTTCTTTACGTTTTTTCGTTTTCATCACTGAGACTCTAGTAGTTCCAATAGGATTTGTCATATATATATATATATATATATGTGTGTGTGTGTGTGTGTGTGTGTGTGTGTGTGTGTGTGTGTGTGTGTGTATTTCCACCTTGAGACATTCATTTCTATACATAGCATTATATTACTGTCATATATGGATACTTTATGTTTTCCTTTATTTTTGGATAACTTTAATTTCTTTTTCTTGTCCCTTTTCTGTCAAGCTAGGCTTTCTAGTACTGTGTCAAATGAAAATGAACCGCTGGTTACTCTCATAAAACCTTGTTCTGGAGCTTACTGGACTTATTTAGAGCTGAAGATCTTTCCTCCTACATGTGACCCTGACATTACAACTCGTTCCGAGTTTGTGTTCAGAGGGCATTCACCAAAACATGGCAGGAAGGCCCATGTCCTTGGGTTCAGTTGTGATCGTAGCAAATCTTATTAAATATAGGAAGTTAGTCTGCCTTAGTATTTCAGTGACTATGTAATTATTTAAGCTGCATGGTTTTTATAGGTCCATTTATTATATTAGATGGATTCCTCCAGTGTGAATTTTGTTGACAGTTAAAATAACAACAGAATAGATTTTTTTTGTCAAATGTTTCTCTTTGTCTGAGTTAATTGTCTCTTTCCTTTTTAACTTTAAATTATAGTTTATCATGCAGGTTGACTCACATATATTGGATACTGGGAATAAGTTTGACTTGCTCATGGTATGTGAACTTCTTCACCTGCTGCTATTGCGCTAAGATTTTATTTAACATCCTTACATCTATGTTCACTAGCAAAGCTGACCCGATGTTTGCCTTTGTCATCAGGATGACTCCAGTCTTATAGTATGAATGTGAAGGTATTCTGTATCTAGAATTCTCTAGATTATCTATTCTCTAGAAGAGTTACTAATTCTTCTTTCTAGTGAAGCTAATTCATTTTGGGCTTTTCGTTTTTAGAAAAAAGTTGGTTAGTAATTTTTTTTTCTATTTGTCATATTCGGTTTTGACTACTTTTTTTCTTGGTTGAATTTTTACTAGTTATATACTTTTTAGCAATTTTGTGTTTTCTGAAATTTAGCCAGGGATTTAAAATCCGATATCATTTTATGATGTGTTACTTGTGAAACAACCAAGACAACATCTACAGATGTGATCTCACTTAGTCCTTTTTGTTATTCCTCAGTGCAACTGTTTGTTGGTTTCTTTTGTTTCCTTAAAAATCCCCTTAGTGATTTTTTCTTACAAATGTTATGTATTTCTGCTTGACTCCTGTTATTTCCTGCCTTCTGCTAATTCTGGGCTGATTTTGTTTAATGTTTTAGTTTCTCACGGTATAGTCCTTTGTTGATTATTGGAAAAGCTTGTCCTTTATTAAGATTAATTTTAATCTCCCTCCATGGTGCATGTGTGTGTGTGCATGCACGTGTGTGCGATGCACATGAGTGCTATGCAAAAAGTCCATTCCACTAGAACAGGCACTGAGTCAACCAGACCCTGTTTGCCTTTTTTAAGTTGTTTATAGGTACAAACTTCCTATTTAGCATGGTTTTTTTTTGCATATGATTTTTTGGTATGCTCTATTTTAGTGTCCCTTTGTCTTAAGACACTTATATTTTCCTTTTGATATTCTATGTAACCTGATTTTCCAGGAGTGTGTTATTCAGTTTCTATGTATTCATGGTGAGTCTTTTTATCCCATGTTGGTCAGAAAAAAATAGTATTTGAAATGTTTTCAGTCTTCTTAGATTTCTTGAGCTTTGCTTAATGACATTGATTGGGATCTCTCTCAGGGATGTTCCATGGATGTGAGAAAAGATAGTATATTACTTTGCTGTTAGGGAGTACTACATACCCATTAGTTCCACTTAGTCTACAACACTGTTTGCCAGCTATTCATCATTTACTTTTCTGTATAAATAAAGTGTATTTTAAGTAGGAATTTAAAATCATTGTTACTATTGTAGGACTGTTCATTTCTATATTCTTATGTGTCAAATCTTTTGTGTTTTCTGATGTTCTGGTGGGGGTGCTTATATTAGAAACCAGTTGAAAAAATTAGCTGACATAGCCTTCTCAACATGTCACTGTGATCTACATAGTTCTGGCCAAGCAGACTGTTCTGAGGGTTTATGTTGTCTGAGTACAGTCATTCTCCATTAGCTGTTACTGCAGTTACTGTCAAATGTCTTCTTCTTCTTCCTCTTAAAATCACTAGATGTGGTGTCTTGGAGCTGTATACTGATATTTTTGTAGAAAAAAACCATGCAATATGGTATGATTCTGTTTCAAAACTACTCTGTCACTCTGGCGTTTAGTTGATCAGTTAAACCTACTTTTCATTAAGGCGATTATTGAAGAATAGAAGCATATTGCTGCCATTAGTACATGTCTCATCTAATTTGTGGTGGTTTGGTCCCTCTCATCTTTTCCTAGTTTCATTTTGTCTTTAGTAGTTTGGTGATGTTTTGTGTTGATGTGTGCTGACTTTTTCTTTCTATATTTTGGTTCTTTCTATATTTCCATATATTTGATTCTGTGACCAAATATTTGTGGATGACTAGTTTGAGGCTTATATCAAATATATCATTATTTCCTTTTAAGTTTGCAACAAGATATCTAAACCTACATCTTTTTACATATGCTGAGCTTTGTGTTCTCTCTTTTTATGTCAGATTTTTAATACATTTTCAATGTGTTGACATTTGTATTAACATTGAAAGTGAATTCTTACTACACAACAGTGTTAATTTTGTAGAAATTTATATTTACAAATACTAGATAAATCAATGCTTTGGGTGTAATAATTTACAATGGTTGAAAATAGTTTCACTTCAATTAGGAGAACTGCTTTAACTATTTTTTATAGGAGCTAGTCTCATGTCTAGTGATGGTCAACTTAATATTTTGTTTATCTCTAGAAGAAGACAAATATTTTTATTTTAGAGAAAAATATATCTACTATAGTAGTCTATATATATATCTACTATAGATAGTGGCTATTTTCTTTCAGAGCTTGCTATATTTCAACTCTCTCAAAGTTTCAAAATTTGTTGAGATATTTGAAAACCTTATGCAGATTCCTTTATATAAGCCAAGTTGAGCTTATTATTTTGCTAAAATTTTTCTTTGTCCTTGACTTTGACAATTTTTTAGTCTGGACCACAGTGCCTGTATCATGTTGTTCAACTAACTTGTTGTTCTCTGGGTATTGAGGATATCTATATTTAGTTGCTCATTTTTGAGTTTTTTGTCAATAGGTCATGAGATAAGCTTCCTGTCCCTCTTTGCACCTGTGATATCCATATATAATGAGTTATTTCACTGGATGTCACTCCCTCCGTAGCTAGGTAGGTAGGTAGACAATAGATGACACCCAGAGATCTGTCCTCACCAATTTATTTCCATTTTCCTCTTCTTTGTTCATTGTCATAATGCAACAGACTAAGATTTTATTTTTCTGAGATAGAGAGGAATTTCTTGAAGCAACCTTGACTTTACTTCTGCCCCTCTAAGGAAACCTTTAATGTAGGAAGGACTCCCTAGGGAAGCCTAGGCTTTTTCTTTTTTCTCTCCTAGAGACAGGTAGAATGGCCATCAAAGCTGCAGGTTAGGTGTTCCTTTGCATCCAATTTCCATAGCCCAGTCTAGGAATCTAGGTACTGATTTAGATTCATTATGCACAACAATTTACTCCAACTTTCCATGTGACATTGTACTTTCTTTGTATAACATATTAATTAAATATTTTGGTAAGAAGAAATTGTCTCCTGGCTGTGGATTAGAGATTTTTGTCTTACTGGTTCTTATTTCAAGAGTATTCTCTTGACTGGATTCCTTGATCATGTTGTTTAGTTTTGTGCTACTGCTGTGGCTGCTGCTGCTGTTTCCCCTTCCACTGGCCTTCGCCCTGCCTCGCCTCCCCTTCTTCCTCTCTCTCTTCTCTGGTTCCTTCCCTCTCTCCTTCAGCCCTTCCTCTCTCTTCTCTCATCCTCCTCCCACTCCACCCTGGTCCTCCTTTTTCCTTCCTCCTCCTTTCTCATATGTTTCTCCTCCCTCCTCCTCCCCATCCTCCCTCTTTCTCTCTCTGCTTTTTTCCTCTTCTCTCCCTTTTCCTACCCCATTTCCCTCCCTCTCTCCTCCTCCTTTGTCTATTTTCTCTCCCTTTTTAGTAGCTCTCTAGTAAATGAAGGCAGTTTTTTTCTTGGCTTGTGTATACTACTGCTGTTTTGTTATTGTTGTTTGTTTGGTTTAAATGCTATGTTATTGTATACAGATTTAAAGGCTTAGGTAAGAAACATTGCACCATTAGTATAAAATACTAAGCATTTTTGTCTCATTTATGCCAAGTATTTTTTATTATAGTAAGGAGTTTTCATAATTATTTCATCTCTATTTTTGTTTGTTTAGTACTAAAAAGAAGATGCTGCATTTATGCTCTCTATGCTGACTTGTACTAATCACATAACATTTCTCTCACTTGACTTGATTTTCTCCCTTCGTGCTCAGAGCTCCTTTCCAGCATCACTCTTTTTTTTGTTTTTTTGATACTTTATTTACATTTCCAATGTTTCCCCCTTTCTAGGTCTCCTCTTTGGAAACCCCCATCACTTCCCCCTCCCCTGCCTCTATGAGGGTATTCCACCTCCTACCCACCCGCCCACCTGCTCCCATATTTCCACCTTGACATTCCCCTTTACTGGGGCCTTTAACACCCTCAGGCCCAAAGGCCTCTCCTCCCCCTGATGGCCAACAAGGCCCTTCTCTGCCACATATGTGGTCCGAGCCATGGATCCCTCCATGTGTATTCTTTGATTGGTGGTCCACAGCATCACTCTTTTACCCTCCTGTATGGCCAACTCTGTAATTCCTTCCAAGTCTGTGTGGTTCCTTAACACTTTGTGCTTGGTTTGGTCTGAGCATGCTTATATTTCACCCTTATGGTGAAGGATGATTCTATTTGAAATTCTGCATTTTTATTAATATCTCTGTGTGAAGGTTTCTTATATTTGTTATTCTTAAAATCATTGCTGCAGCTAAATCTATGGATGCATATCTTTCACTTGCTCTCATATTTGAATCTGTGCAAATGTTTGAAAACTATTTTCTGCACTTTCTGTAGTTTTCCTTATGAGAACGTGGAGATCTGCGTGTGGGTCACAGTGCTCTTCTTTTGCTCCCCATCGCTATTGTTTCCATTGTTTCTTTCTTCATCTGGCTAGTTTGTTTAGATTGTCTTTCAGTTCTGATGTTCTCCTTCACCTGCCTAATCAACTCAGTATGGTTTCATGGTGAAGAGTAATTAAGCTTTGCAGACAGACTACTGAAGTTTCAGTTCTCTTTCTTCTAACTAGTGGTTCCATAATGTAAGCAAACATTGATACACATAACTAAAATGACTAAATTAGCTAACATAAAGTGGTCAAAGGTGTTCAGGAAGTATGGGAGAAGCAGTGGGATTCAGTGCTAACCACTGTTGCCTACCTACCCTAGTAAGAAACTTGTCAATAGTGAAAAGTTTAAAGTTTGTAACTGTTTTAGTTTCAAATTTATATTCTTGAAAAAATGAAATCATTTTGATAATACCTTCCTCATAATTATAATTCTGCTTATATTTATTTAGGCATATTGCATGTACTGATTTTGCTGTTTATAGAAGTGCAGTGGCAGGCAAATCATAAAATATTAGCAATATTTAAAAATACTCTGTGATGAAAGTGTAAGTTTGAGGCATGTTTAACTTAGTCATCACTAGCTTTGATTTTTTAAAAAAATTTTATTGGTTTATTTTATTTATTTACATTTCAAATGTTATCCCCCTTCCAGGTGTTCCCTTTATAAACTCCCTATCCCATCCCTCCCCCTTGCTTCTATGAGGGTGCTCCCTCCCTACATCCACTCCTGCCTTACCACCCTAGCTTTTCCCTGTGCTGGGACCCCAAGCCTTCACAGGACCAAGGGCCTCCTCTCACACTGATGCCAGATAAGGCAATCCTCTGCTACATATGCAGCTGGAGCCATGGGTCCCACCATGTGTATTCTTTAGTAGGTAGTTTAGTCCCTGGGAGCTCTGGAAGGTCTGGTTGGTTGATATTGTTGTTCTACTTATGGGGTACAAACCCCTTCAGCTCCTTCAGTCCTTTCCCTAACTCCTCCATTGGGATCCCCATGCTCAATCCAATGGTTGGCTGCAAGCATCCGCCTCTGTATTTGTCAGCCTCCTGTCAGCAAACATTTCTTGGCATCAGCAAAAGTGTCTGGGTTTGGTGTCTGCATATGAAATAGATTCCCAGGTGGGGCAGTCTCTGGATGGCCTTTCCTTCAATCTCTGCTCCACTCTTTGTCCTGTATTTCCTTTCCACAGGAACAATTCTAGGTTACAATTTTTGAGAAGTGTGGGTGGCTCCATCCCTCAACCGGGGGTCTTGTTTTAAGTTAGAATTTACGCCATTTAGACAACTTTACTATGCATAAATCCTCTCTCTCTCTCTCTCTCTCTCTCTCTCTCTCTCTCTCTCTCTTTCTGTGTGTGTATGTGATTTATGTTTGTTTATTTTTAAAAACTTTTCTTTTTAATGTTTTCTTGTGCACTAATTTTTTTTCTTCCGAGTTTATTTTCTTCCCTGTGAACACTGGGGTAAGAGAGTATCACTCCCCACTCCCCCCAAATTATTGGCACTTGCTTTTGTCCACATCTATGTGTACTGTCTGATAATTATTTTGGGGGTTGAGGGGCTTTAGACAGAGTTTCACTGTAATCTTGGATGTCCTGGAACTCACCCTGTAGATAATATCTCCTAATGTCCACCTGCCTCTGCCTCTCCAGTGCTGGGATTATATGCATGCATCCCAACCTGACAGTTCTTGATGGTAGCTTCCAAGTTCCAAATCAAAGGAAGATCAGCTCATAATTATGAGGTTTGATGGTTTATTTTTTTTTCTGAGGTCTCTGGTACCTGTGAGAGTTATCTTGTTTGGCACAAGGGTTTTGCATATATGATTGTGACTTGACAATGGGGAAGGTATTATGGCTTATGGGGCTATAAAGCCATTTTTGTATATCCAAGAAGATGAAGGTAGTTCCAAATGAATTTGAGAATTGCTCTTTCTAAGTCTATGAAGAATTGAGTTGGAATTTTGATGGGGATTGCGTTGAATTTGTAGATTGCTTTTGGCAGGATGGCCATTTTTACTATATTAATCCTTCCAATCCATGAGCA
>JAPYYD010005407.1:0-12149 GCA_028551405.1 Uromys caudimaculatus | reverse complement strand
AATCATAGGAATAGAGAAAGGAGAAGGCACCCAGGTAAAAAATGCTGAACATATTTTCAACAAAATCATAGAAGAAAAATCTCTACCCCCTGAAAAAAGGGTAGAATAGACATACAGAATGCCAAATAGACTGGATAAGAAAAGAAGTCTCATGGCACATAATAATCAGAACAGTTAAGGTACAGAAGAAAGAAGGAGTATTAAAAGATACAAGGAGAAAAGATCAAATAACACAATGGCAGACAGCTTAGAATAACCCCTGACTTCTCAATGGAGACCCAGAAGGCCCTGAATCAATGTTCTATGAAATCTAAGAGCCAAAGATGCCACCCAGACTTCCCTACCCAGCAAAACTTTCAATCATCATAGGTGGAGAAAGACATTTAATGATAAACCAAATTATCAGAATCTAACCAACCAGATGTCTCTCAATTAAAGAATGGACAAAAAAAATTGGCTGATTTACTCAATGGAATACTACTCCACCATTAAAAACAAGGACATAATGAATTTTGCAGGCAAATGGATGAAACTAGAAAACATCATTCTGAGTGAGGTAACCCAGACCCCAAAGGACATGCATGGTATGTATTCACTTTTAAGTGGATAGTAGCCATAAAGAACAGAATAATCACACTACAATACACAAACCCAAAGAAGCCAAATAACAACAAGGGCTCAGGGAGGATGCTTGAACTTTACTCAGAAGGGAAAATAAAATAGATGATCAGAGGTGGATGGAGGGAGGGACTGGGAGGGAGAGAGGATGGGAATAAGAAGGAGATTGAAGGGAAGAGATATAGGAACAGTGGAGAAGAGAAATAAAATTGGCAGTAGGAAGGGTGGCACATCTCTAGGACTTGCAAGAGACATGGGACAGGGGATGCCCCAGAGAGTCTACAGGAGTAACTCTACCTGAGTCTCCTAGCAGTGAGGGATATGGATCCGGAAGTAATCACTCCTATAGCCAGGCAAAACTCTCAATGGAGAGATAAAGACACCAAGACATTTGCAAATCCTTGGACCTCAACTTTGTTCTGCCTACAAGATATTTAGGGACAAAAATTGAGCAGAGAAGGAGGGAATGGACAACCAAAGACTGGCCCAAACTGAGATCCATCCCATGGGCAAGAACCAATCCCTGACACTATTAATGATACGCTGTTATGCTTGCAGACAGGAGCCTAGTGTAACTGTCCTCTGAGAGCTCCACCTAGCATATGATGGAAACAGATCCCAAGACCCACATCCAAATGTTAGATGGAGCTCAGGGAGTCTTGTGGAAGAGTTAGGGGAAGGGCCCTGGAGGGGATAGGGACCCCAGAAAAAGACAAATAGAGTCAATAATCTGGGCTCTTGGGGGATCCCAGAGACTGAACCACCAACAAAAAAGCAAGCATGGGCTGAAGCTGGGTACCTCATATACATGTTGCAGATGTGTAGCTTAGTCTTCATGTGGTCCCCCAACAACTGGAATGGGGGCTGTCCCTGGATCTGTTGCATGCCTGTGTATCTAGTTCCCTTAATTGAGCTGCTTTGTTTGACCTCAGTGGGAAAGGATGTGCGTAGTCCTGCAGTAACTTGATTTGTCAGGGTGGCGTGATACCCAGGAGGGACCCATTCTCATGGAGGCTATGTGAGGAGGGATTGTGTAGAGGTGGGGCTGTGATCGAGATGTAAAAATTATTTATTTAAAAACAAGGTACAACCATCATAGATGAAGAAAGACATTCATTGACAAACCAAATTAAACAGAATCTATCTATAAATCCAGCCCTACCGAAGGCACTAGAAGAAAAACTTCAACTTGAAGAGAATAAACATACCCAAGAAAACTCAAGGAATAAATAATGTTAGACCATCAAATCAAAGGAAAGGGGAAAGAAACCTACCACCACAACAAAAACTGGGAATGAAAAATACTGTTTGTTGATAGCTCTCAATATGAAATAGTCTCAACTTCCCAATTTAAAAACACACACTAACAAATGGTTAATAAACAGTATCCGTCCTTCTGATGGGTCTAAAAAACACATCTTAACATCAAGGATAGACATCATCTCAGTTAAAAGGATGAAAAAAAAAATTCCAAGCAAATGGACCTAAGAAGGAAGCCAGTGTAACCATTTTAATACCTGTCTGACTAGACCCCAATCTTAAATGAATCCAAAGAGATATAGAAGGACACTACATACTCGTCAAAGGAAAAATCCACTTTCTTGAGATCAGAGCAACAGATGAGGGAACATGACATTTGTCTTTTTGGGTCTGAGTTATTATTGAAAGGTGTGTATTGAGTTCAGCCATTTTGTTGTATTTTTACTGCTTGCATTCTTAGTCATTCTTTGTGCTTCAATAATTACCACTTCATTTTTTATGTAGTTTCTATGCAATGTTTATATATCTATTTTCTCTGAAGTATTACTTCTGGTATTCTTTGTATGAATGGTCTCATGGACATGAGTTCTTTTAGGATATCTATATTGTGGATAAATTTTCTTTCTCTTTCAAATACAGCAGATAGTTTTGTTGGAGATCATAGTCTAGGTAGACTTGTTTAGTCTTTTAGACTTAGAGTACATTGTTCCAGGCTCTGGTAGCTTTCAAAGTTTCCATAGGAAACAATGTGCCTTTATGATGGGTTTTCTTTTATGTGTAATTTGTGTTTTTTCTCTTGTAACTTTCAATTCTTTTCCTTTGTCCTGCATGTTAAGTCTTTTCACCTTGATATGATGTGGAGAATTTCTTTTATTGTCTTATTTGGTTTTAAAATGCTTCTTGTATCTGTATGGGTATGTCTTTTCTTAGTTTAGAGAAGTTTTCTTCTATGATGTTTTTGAAGGGGCATTGTATGCCATTGATAATGGATCTTCTTTATTTATGCTTATAATTTTAAGACGAGTGTTTTCAAATTCAAATTTGAATAATAATAATAATTTTAGCAATGTGATTGTTTTACCCACACATGTGCCTGTGCATCTTGTATGTGCTTGGTTACTGACAAGGCCAGAAGATGATGTCATATCCCCTAAAACTGGAGATAGAGCTGATTGTGAATCACCATATGGGTGCTTGTAATTGAACTCAGAATCTTTGGAAGAGCAGTTGGTGCTCTTACCCATCAAGCTATCTCTCCAGATTTAAGACATGCTCTTTTTATGTCGTCCCACTATTCCTGTGTGTGTGTGTGTGTGTGTGTGTGTGTGTGTGTGTGTGTGTGTGTGTGTGTGTGTGTGTTTGAATCTTATTCATATTCTTTGCTTTATCTTTGAGCCCTGATATTCTTTTTTTTTTTTTTTTTTCCAGAAACAACAGTAACTCAATCTCTGGGCACAACAAGTAAACCTAATCTTGTAAGCCTTCTCAAAATCTGATTCCTCTGGTGGCGAATCCTTGCAGATCTGCCATGATACCAGGAGACTCTAGTAGCTACATCTTACCTACATGCTGTTCCTATTCCAAAAGGACCCTCTCTCTCCTCCTCCTCTCTTCTCCTCTCCAACCTGGAAGTCCCTCCTCCTCGCCCAGTGATTGGCTCCTTTATTCAATAGGGGATTGATTCACAAGAAGTCACATGAGTATGTAACTCACCCCTGGTCTGAAGCCCCTCCCAGGAGGGCAGAATTACCAGAATACAGACAGCCCCAGGGCTATCCACAACAGTCCATCACTACACATTTAGGGAATGAGGTATGCACTGCCAAATTACACAGACCCCAGAACCCCCAAGAAATATTTTAGTTTGTATTGGTGATGCCTCCAGGACACAGAAAATCCATCCATTCTCTTTTTTTGAAGCTGCCTAATGGAACACACAATGTTATTGTTTACCTGAATGTAGTGTACTGACTTGTTATCACAGTCTCTCAGTCTTTCCTCACAGCACTCTCACCTCAGCTCCTCAGAGAGGGACTAGGATGATACCCAGAGAAGTGTTTGTCCTGGAAGATTTATCTTCTCATATGATCATGCTGTTTGGGAAGACTACTGATTGATACATGTATGTTATGCTGGGACCACGGTCCTGCCTCCATGCTATTACAACATGGAGCCCTGATATTCCATCTTCTGTTGGTCCATTATATTAGTATGTCAGAATTTTCCCATTGGCTTATTAAGTTTTCATTTCCATTTTCATTTCTGCTTGATTCCTCGTCAATATTTCCATCTCTCCATTGAATTCAGGCTGGGTCCCTGGTTTTGGAAATAGGATTGGTGTGGATTTGGCCAAGAGTGCAGGAAGGATCATGCATACTCAGTAGTTGTATAAGAACTGCTGGAACTTGAGATTGAATATCAACTGTAAGACCTTTCTAAAGAAGATTCCCTACCATGGCCCCAGTGAACAAGCTAGTAGTGAAGAGGACCCATCCTCTAGTTTCTGCTTGCTGTGAGAATCACAGATCTCTCATTTTAAGTTATATCTATGCAGAGTGTCAGATTGTACATATCTGAATCTTACCAAGACTCTTTTTCTCTTTTGCTTAAAACCCAACCAAGGGGAATGTCCTCTCCCCTATCTTGTTTTCAGTACCCAGGGTTAATGGTTCTTTGTTTCTTTTAGAAGTTCAAACTTTACTAATTGGGATTCCATCTAGCTCTGTTGTTTATTTTGTGACACCCACATTTTGTATATCACTCCCCACACCTGGCAGCCACATATCTTATGCTTTGTGTCAGGTTCACAGTGATTCAGGAAAGTGTAGGGCATATGGGCCCATGCTACCAGCCGGGCGTAAGTACTGGTAAGGTTGAATGGGCTTAAACCCTGGGAATCTCAGAGATTTGAGAACAGCAGTAGAACCGATTCCTACCTGTCTCTTTACCTGCTCTGGAACATGTAACCAAGACACCCAATGGAGAGGACCACAGACAGTCACATAGCATAACACCTGGAATTTTTCTTCATGCTTATGAGGTATCTAGAGATCCTTGAGACTTTAGCCAGTAACCTTCCCTTCCTGGCTATTCTCACTCCCTTCCCCCAAGAGATATACAATCACAGATTCACCTTGAATAAAGCATATGGCCTAAATACACCCCCAGTAAAGCAATATGACTAAGCAAGAATTTCTGAGAGTATTACTTCACTAAAGATCTCCACAGGGAAGGTCTTCCTCTAAAAGAGCTGCATCTAAGACTCCCAAAGAAGGGTTTTTTTCTTTTTCCCTACCTTTCTGATACTCTGCTCCAAATAGGACTGGTCCCTGCTCCACTCAGGCTCTGCTTTCTTCTACCTGCTTGGAGTGTAGATGCCCCTAGGCAAAATGTAAACACTGGACTATCATTCCTGATTTCCTGTCCAGGCAGTTCGCCCCAGCCCCTGCTGTTCCCCTTCTGGTCCTGCATGTAGCAGAGTCTGATGTCCTGAAGAGAAACATGGGCGTGAACTCCCCATTCCAGACTTTGCTCTACCTCCTCTGGGCCTTTGTGCTGGTGGCATCCAGACACCCCTGGCAGAGAAGTAGAATAAAGTATGACAGGAAAGTGCTTTGTGTCTCTAACAGGCCATCCTCCTGCTCTTCCAGGGGAACTGCTAACCTAGTTATATACATTTCATTGTTGCAGGGAGGTGTGTATCTTACAAAGACTGTGCTTCAAGACTTCATTTGGACATTTCCCAAGGCCATGGTACTTATTGTTTCCATTCTTCTCACACCTCCTATTGATTTTTTTTTTTTTGAGAAAGGTCTCCCTGTATGTCACAGGCAGGCCTTAAATTCACATCCTTTTGCTTCAGCCCCCCAAAACAGAATACCCCGGGAGTATAAGCATGTGGCATGATTATCTCCTTCTTCAGATTTCATAATTCCTGAGCAATGAGCATTGTTAGTAATGTCCTTGACAATAAACTCTTTGAGAAAACTGTTAGAATATGAACGTCTTTCCCTCATTCTCTTTTCTTTGTACTTGCTGATGAAAAGACAGGTTTAATCAAAGGTAGCTTGATGGTGGAGAGCACCAACCACTCTTCCAAAAGATCGGGGTTCAATTACAAGCACTTGTATGGTGATTCTCAATCAGCTCTATCTCCAGTTTTAGGGGCTATGACATCATCTTCTGGCCTTGTCAGTAACCAGGCACATATGTGATGCACAGACATATATGCAAGCAAAACACATGTATTGCTAAAATCAAATGATATTTTATGGATGCTGATTACATGGCTCCTGAGTGGGAAAGGGTCTTTAGTCACCAGCTTCTGCAACATCTCAGTGCTCATTGTGGGACAGTGTAGGAGGCACTGAGCTCCTTGTGATCACAGATGCTAGGTCACTTGTACTAGGAGAACCCGGGATGTGAAATACACAGGGTTGTTCCTTCAAAGGAAAGAATGCATAATGCGTTATTTGTCTAGAAGTCTGGGATTAAAAATGTTTAATAGCTTTGTGACCTTTGCACTACCTGTGTGGCCAGAGACCACCAAATCCCTTCCCCAACCTCATCCCCACCATTACCATAAACTTGTTTTTATTGAACCCATCTGTATTGAAGGTGCCCCATGTACTTTACAAAGAGTTTCAATGTTGTCATATCCAATAGTTATTTAGCTTATTTCGTTCCTCATGGAGATTAATGTATGCTTTGTTGTGTACACAGATTGAGCTAATTACCACAAGAAAAGTCTTCACCAAATGGTGCTGCACTTAAATATGCCTAAAATAAACTACTCAATATCAGCCTATTGAAATATGAACCGACACCTGCCGCTTAGTTGTGTTGATCTAAACTGCCTGCTTGCCTCCCACATTTCTTAACTCTGCTGGCCATGGAGGTCCACAGGTCCCCACAGGACAGTCATTTTTGATTTGTTTCTATGTGGACCTACTTCAGTTCCAGCACAGACGGTACCCTAGTACTTATAGTTTGTTGACTATGACAGAAAGGGAGGGCGGGATACATTGAGAGTGTTAGGGAAGAGAGAGAAGGAAGAAAGGGGAGAGATGGAGAGCGGACAGAGAGGCAGAAGGAGGGAGGGAGGAGAGAAACCAGATCTAGAACTTTCACAGATCAGTCCCCACACAACAGGACTTTAGTCAAGAAAAGGGAATAAAGCAATTAGTCAAATGACCAAGGTCCCTAGGTTTTACTTGGAGTTTAGGTGGTGAACACAGCCCCAGCTCTTTTGTAGCAACCCAGGGTAAGTTCTCTTTAGATACAAGTGTGCTCCTGGCACAAAATGGAATGAAGAATTTCAGGCCTTTCTAGACTGTGGTGTAGATAAGCAGCCGGCTGGGCCACCTGCAAGCCTTGAAGGTGGATTTGAATGAGGTGACAAGGGTTAGAGTTATGCTGTATGAAAGAACTTCACTCAGATTTCCATGCTGACCTTTCCTAGGTGCTTTTACAATACAGGTGACTGCCTGTGTCTGATACTATTACTACTGAGAAAGATGACTAAATCTGCTGAGTGTGTACACACAGGCTCCCCCCCCTCTCCATTCCAACTTCAAGCAAATATTTCTTCAAAACTCCAACTAAACTCTCAAGTGCTGTATTTCTTAGTAGTTAAATTAGAATAGTTTGTGGTTTGAATATTTTCTTGGTCACTATCATGAGCCCACAAGATGGCAGTGTTTTCTTGGGGATGGGGTCTGGGGAGAAGGAGGATACAGGAAGAGGAGGAGTGGGTAGAGAAAGGGCTGGGGGAAGGCTTGGTGCTTCTGAGGTCATGAAAATATTTCTTTTCTAGTTGCCAAATTAGAGTTGAGGAGCTCAGTCCTCAGTTAAGAGGGAGGAGGAGAGAATGAAATCCTTGAGTGTTTCACTAGTGGTCCTGTGGCTTCAGCTAAACTGTAAGTTTGGGAATTTCTTTAGGGTCTAGGTGTGATATCAGCTCCAGGCTAATGGTAGAAACCCGGATGTTCTTAATATCTAGTTAGGGGTAGGAGACCCACGGAAAATTCATTCTAGAGTGTTAGCATCCATATGCATCCAGTCCACTTTGTCTGATCTATGTCTTTCTGCACAGGGGTGAGCAGCCAGCAAAAGGTGCAGCAGAGCCCAGAATCCCTCATTGTTCCAGAGGAAGGCATGGCCTCTCTCAACTGCACTTTCAGTGATCGTAATGTTGACTACTTCTGGTGGTACAGACAGCATTCTGGGAGAAGCCCCAAGCTGCTGATGGCCATCTTCTCCAATGGGGAAAAGGAAGAAGGCAGATTCACAGTTCACCTCAATAAAGCCAGCCTGCATGTCTCCCTTCACATCAGAGACACCCGGCCCGATGACTCTGCTCTCTACTTCTGTGCAGTGAGCACACAGTGATCCCTAGGCACCTGCAGCCTGCACACAAACCTCCTGTGCCCCATTAATGCTTGAGATAGAGCACGCACTCCACAGTGGAGACATCTGGTTCTATTCTGTATTCCATGAGAATTAAGAAAAGAATAGAGAGTGCTTGATTGGTTTTTGAATCCTGAAGGAAAAGGCACATTATTGGTTTAATTGAAATATTTTTCACTTTCCTCACATGCTGATGGTTATACAGCAGTGCACACACTCTTTTTTTTAATTTTTAATTTTTAGTTTTTGATACTTTATTTACATTTCCAATGTTTCCCCCTTCCTAGGTCTCCTGTTTGGAAACCCCCTATCTCTTCCCCCTCCCCACCTTTACGAGGGTATTCTACCTCCCACCCACCCGCCCACCCATTCCCATATTCCCACCTTGACATTCCCCTCTACTGGGGCCTCTAATACCCTCAGGCCCAAGGGCCCCTCCTCCCCCTGATGACCAACAAGGCTCTCCTCTGCCACATATGTGGTCTGAACTGTGGGTCCCCCCATGTGTATTCTTTGGTTGGTGGTTCAGCTTCCAGGAGGACCGGGGCGTCTGGCCAGTTAACACTGTTGCTCCCTCCATGGGTCTGCAAACTCCCTCAGCTCCTTCAGTCCCTTCTCCAACTCCTCCATCTGGGACCTCACTCTCAGTCCAGCCATCACTGTAAAGTGAAACTTGGGTCTTCCGGACTTTTGGGCTAATATCCACTTATCAGTGAGTACATACCATGTTCGTTCTTTTGTGACTGAGTTACCTCGCTCAGGATGATATTTTCAAGTTCCATCCATTTGCCTGCAAATTTAGTGCATACACTCTTAATGTGCATATTTTGTTGTGTTGCAAGATCATGGCCAGGAGAATCACCACATGACATTGCATAAGACAACCATCAATTCTACAGCACTGTGCCTTCTTTGCTTTTAAAATCTTTCAATAAAAATATTTGTTTCTTAATTTTGAAAAGCTATCTTACAGCGTGGCAAGTTTCTGCATGGCAGTTTCATACATATTTACTTTCCATTGACCCTTCTTCAAGCTTGTCCCCTCTGCCATCTCCCACTTCCCTATTCTTACTTCAGTCTCCTTGTTCCCAGTGTCCCCTTTCCACTTCCATGTCATTTGTTCTATTACCTCCTGCTCATCTTCCGAAATGCCCCATTGCCCTTCTTTTCGAGTTTCCTGGTGTCCACTTACATCATAGTCACATAAGTACATACAGATTAAAAAAAAGAAGCTAAGATTGGCATGTGTTTTGTCTCTGAGGCCATAATGACTCATTTACTATGGTATTTCTCAATTATATCCATTTCATGAGAATTCTATAATTTCATTTTTCCATTTTGTCGAATTATATATTCATTATCCAAACTTTCATTATCCATTCCTTTGTTGATGAACATCTAAGCTGCCTTTATTCCCTAGCAATTTTGAGTAGAGCATCAATAAACATGGCCGAGCAAGTATCTCTGTAGTACGATAGAGTCCTTCAGATACATATCCAGCAGTTACAAAGCTGGACCCTATAACATTCTTCTTTTAGCTTTATGAGAATCCTTCGCACTGATTTCTGTAGTTGTTACATTAGTTTATGTTTTTATCAATGGTGAATGAAGGCTACCTATTTTCCAAAATACTCACCAGCATTTATTGTTATTTTGAATCCATTTTTATTCTTTCATACAATATATCTCTACTGTAGTCTATCCATACATTCCTCCTGGTTGTTCCTCTTCAACCTCCCATCTACCTCAGATCCACTCCTCCTTTATTTCCCTTAAGAAAAGAGCAGACATGCCAAGGATATCAGGCAAACATGAAATACCAAGTTACAATAAGACCAGGCAGAAACCTTCATATGAGAGCTGGGTAAGGCAACCCAGTAGGAGAAAAAAAGTGTCCCAATATCAGCAAAAGAGTCAGAGACATCCTTACTTCCCCTGGTAGGTATCCCACAAAACCACCAAAGTGACAATCATAATGTATTTGTATAGGACCTAGATCAGACCATGTAGGCTCTGTGATTGTTGCTTCAGTCTCTGTGAGCCCCTCAGAGCCTTGGTTAGTTGGTTCTGTGGGCCATTTTCTCTTGGGGTCGTCAACTACTCTGGCTCCTAAAATCCTCCCTCATACACATTGAGTCCTTACACTGGCTCCAGTGTGTGGAACCCAATGAAGATCTCCAATTTGAGCTATCTCTCAGACTAATGTTTGTTTGTGGGTCTCTGCATCTGCTCACATCAACCGCTGGAGGAAGCCTCTCTGATGAAGATTGGGCTAGGCACTTATCTAAGAGTATAGCAGACTACCATTAGGAATCATTCTGTTGATTTTCTTCTATTCTAGGTCTCTAGGCTATCTGGCCTCCAGATCCTGGTTGTCCAGCCAATGTTGGACATAGGCTCCCTTTTTGGGCTTTAGATCAGTCATTGGTTGGCCCTTCTAATGAGTTCTGTGCCTCCAGTGCTTCTACACATCATGTAAGCAGGATAGATTGTAGGTCAAAGGTTTGTGACTGAGTTGGTGTCCCAGTGCCATTACTGGAAGGTCCCTGGTTTCAGAAGATAACCAGTTTAGACTCCATATCCTCCATTACTAGGAGTCCTCACAAGGGTCATGCTAGTAGAATCCTGGGAGTTTCCTTTGCCCTAGGTCCCCTCACCATCCCCGAAATGCACTCCAATCCCAGTTGCCTCTTACCATATCCTCTCCCTCCACTCCAACACCTGGTGATTCCTGTTACCATTTTAGCTCACCCTGAGTCCACCTGCTGAACATATTCTATTTCCTCTTCCCAGGGAGATACACGAGTCCCTCTTAGAACCCTCCTTTTTACTTAGTCCCTCTGGGTCTGTGGATTGTAGCATGATCATAGACCATGTTTTTCTTTCTTGGTCTGGGTTATCTCACTCAGGATGACTTTTTCTAGTTCCATCCATTCCATGAATTTTTAAAAAATAGCTGGGTTATACTCATTGTGTAATTGTACCACACTTTCTTATCAATATTCAGTTGAGGGACATCTAAGTTGTTTCTAGTTTCTGGATTATATAAACAAAGTTGCTATAAACAAAGGCGAGCAAGTATCTTTGTGGTAGGATGGAGCAATCTTTGGGTAAATGTTGAAGAGTGGTACAGATGGATCTTGAGGAAGAAAGATTACCAATTTTCTGAGAAAATACCATATTGATTTCTATAGTGGTTGTACAAGTTTACACTCACAACAGCAATGCAAGAGTGTTCCCCTTGCTTCACATCCTTGCCAGTAAGAGCTATCGCTTATGGTTTTGATCTTAGCTATTCTGACAGGTGTAAGGTGGAATCTCAGATTTCTATTGATTTGCATTTTCCTGATACCTAAGGATGTTGAACATTTCTTTAAGTGCTTCTCAGCCATTGAGACTCCTCTGTTGAGAGTCTGTACCCCATTTTCTTTTAATTTTTATCCAGTTTATTGTTTCTATGCATTTAATACAAGCATTACATTTGAAGTTTGGAAAGTTTACAAGTATGAGACTTAATTATTGAGATGTACTGCACTTCAATCTCAGTTTGCACTCTTTGGAAACAGCCTTATATTTGGTTTAGCTTTGTATTTCTTTTCTTTCTTTCATATTTTTTTTTGATATTTACTTTATTTACATTTCAAGTATTTTCTCCTTTCCAGGTCTCCCCTTTGGAAATTCCCTATCCTATCCCCCCTCCCCCTGCTTCTATGAGAGTGCTCCCCCACCCAGCCACCCACTTCCACCTTCCCTCACTAGCATTCCCCTACACTGGGGCCTCTAACACCCTCAGGCCCAAGGGCCTCTCCTTCCACTGATGGCCAAAAAGGCTCTCCTCTTCCAAATATGTGGGCAGCACCATG
>JAPYYD010005406.1:0-12149 GCA_028551405.1 Uromys caudimaculatus | reverse complement strand
AAGTGAAACTTGGGCATTCTGAACTTTTGGGCTAATATCCACTTATCAGTGAGTACATACCATGTTCATTCTTTTGTGACTGAGTTACCTCGCTCAGGATGATATTTTCAAGTTCCATCCATTTGCCTGCAAATTTCATTAAGTCATTGTTTTTAATAGCTGAGTAGTACTCCATTGTGTAGATGTACCACATTTTCTGCATCCATTCCTTTGATGAGGGACATCTGGGTTGTTTCCAGCTTCTGGCTATTATAAATATGGCTGCTATGAACATAGTGGAGCAAAAATCTTTATTACATGTTGGAGCATCTTCTGGGTATATGCCCAGGAGTGGTATAGCTGGGTCCTCAGGTATGAATACGTAGAATTTTAAAATACCATTAATCAAATCTCAGGGCTAAAGAGATGTCTCAGAGGTTAAGAGCACTGACTGCTCTTTTAGAGGTTCTGAGTTCATTTCCAGCAACCACATGGTGGTTCAAAACCATCTGTAATGGGATGTAATACCCTCTCTGGTGTGTCTAAAGAAAACTACAATGTAATATAGATTAATAATAATAAATCTCAGATTTGATCCCAACATATTATTATTGACTGCCTAGAACATTTATTCAAGCCTATTAATATTCACTGATTTATAGCATTAATATAAAAGAATTAAAAAGCAAATAGAAGTCTACCTAACAAAATGATTCCTAATGATATACTGCTATACTCATAGATCAATGCTTGATCCACCCATCATCAGAGAGGCTTTCTACTACAGTAAGTGGGACCAGATGCCGAGACTCGCTGTTAGATATTATGTGGCAGAAGAGTGTAAATTGGAAGCCTCCATCAAATCCCTGCCCTCTGGCATCAAGGAATCCCAAGAATGAGAAGGCAGAAAGACTCTAAAAGCCAGAAGGTGATGGGGGATAGCAGGAGAATTAGAGCCTCTGAATCAACTAAACAAGACACATATGAGCTTGCAGAGATTAAAGCAGTAAGCACAGGGCCGAAATGGGCCTGCATCAGGTCTTCTGTGCATATATTATAACTATTAAGTTAGTATTATTTTATTTATTTTTTCAATAAAAACCAGATTGCAGTTTCCCCTTCCTCCACTCCTCTCATTGCCCTCCCCCAACCCCCTGTCCCCCAGATTCACTCCTCCTCATTTTTCTTTCAAAAACCAGGAGACCTTCCAGCAAAATTGACTGAACATGGCATGCATAGCAAGATACAATATGACTAGGCACAAACCCTCATATCAAGGCTGGGTGTGGCAACCCAGTAGGAAGACTAGGGTCACAATAGCAGACAATAGAATCAGAGACAGTTCTACTCCCAATGTTAGGAGTCCCACAAAACACCAAGCTAACAATTATTGACAACTACTCAGAGGACCAAGCACAGACCCATGCAGGCTCTGTGATTATCACGTCTGTCTCTGTGAACCCCTATGATCCCTGCTTAGTTTATCTCTGTGGGCTGTTTTCTCCTGGTGTCCCTAACCTCTCTGGCTTCTACTGTTCTTCGTCCTCGTTCTGCCGATGGGTTCTCTGAGCACTAAAAATATAGACCCAATGAAGAACATGAATTTGGACTCTCTCTTGCTGTTTGGCTCTGGGTCTCTGAATCTGCTTCTGCTCCTAGCTTAGTATTTTTATAGTACTTCTGAGTGTGAGAACAAATGGGTCTCTGACTCTTGTGCTTGCTCTTGGAATTCTTCCTTTTTTCTCTCCAGAAGCAAGTATTTGTTTATTTATAATTCTGGAAGTTTACCAACTTTCTTCCCCATCTCTTCTTATCTCATTTCTTTTTCTTTGATACGTTATTTACATTTCAAATGTTTCCCCCTTTCCAGATCTCTCCTATGGAAGCCCCCTATCTCCTCCCCTCTCCCCCTGCCTCTATGAGGGTATTCCCCCCACCCACCCACCCACTCTCGTCTTCCCTCCTCAGCATTCCCCTATACTGGGGCATCTAACACCCTCAAGCCCAAGGGCCTCTCCTCCCCCGATGGCTAACAAGGCCCTCCTCTGCCACATACGTGGCCAGCATCATGGGTCCCTCCATGTATATTCTTTGGTTGGTGATCCATCGGGAGGTCAGGCCAGTTGACACTGTTGCTCCCTCTTTGGGACTGCAAACTCCCTCAGCTCCTTCAATCCCTTCTCCAATTCCTCCATCTGGGACCTCACGCTCATCCCAACGGTTGCTGTGAAGTGAATCTTTGAATTCCAAACTTTTGGGCTAATAACCACTTATCAGTGAGTTCATACCATGTTCATTCTTTTGTGACTGAGTTACCTCGCTCAGGATGATATTTTCAAGTTCCATCCATTTGCCTGCGAATTTCACAAAGTCATTGTTTTTAATAGCTGAGTAGTTTTGATGGGTTGCCGTGTGCAATGTCTGTATGATACTATCTGGTTCTCTTTATTATATTTTATTTTGTCATGCTTGGTTCTTATCTCTTAGAAACCTGTTTGTTTGTTTGTTTTTATTTTTGTTTTTGCTTTTTTCCTAATGTGAGACAGAAAGGGAGTGGATTAAGAAGGGAGAGGAGGGGACACTGGGAGGAATAGAGGAATGGGAAACTATAATCAGGATATAATGTATAAGAAAATAATCTATTTTCAATAAAAGAAAAATTTTAAATGCAAATAAAATATTGAAGTAATAACTGCATAGTTTTTAAAATAATCGAATGTCCAAAATTGCATGAGTACAAGAAATTACTTCAGAATGATAATAAGGTAGAAAAGAAAAAGATATATGACTTCTAAAATAATTTACCAAACTAATAATACAAAGTATGCATGGTGTGGTCTTTGAGGAGATTCAGGATATCTTGGAGTAGTCCCTCCATCTAAGTGAAAGCTATGATAATTCACCACATCATCTTCTATGTGTCAATTGACCTGGCCTAGCGCACACATTGCTGTCTGTGAAGCTATCATTCATGCTTTCTTTTATGCATTGAGTGACAGAAGAGCTATTCTCCATAAGCTCTTAGGTAGCCAACTTCTGGCTGGGTTCAAGCAAAGGGAACTAATAAGACATTCAGGGAACAGGAAATTCATGTTTTCTTTTGTTCCACTGCCTCGTGGTAGATCGTGTGTGTATGTGTGTGTGTGTGTGTGTGTGTGTGTGTGTGTGTGTGTGTGTGTAATTTTAAAAGATTTGTTTATTATTTTACAATTGCATATATACGCACATGTATGTACATGAGTGCAGGTATTCAGAGTCCAGACAAGGATGTTTGATTCCCTAAGAGCTATTGGTTACTGTGAGTTTCTAGATGTCGGTCCTGAGAATGGAAATAAAATCCTCTGCATGAGTAGCATGAATGAACTTCTGAGCCATCTCCCACCATAAATTGGTTTTAGTGGAAGGCTTCTCTCTCTCTCTCTCTCTCTCTCTCTCTCTCTCTCTCTCTCTCTCTCTCTCTCTTTCTTTCTTCCTTCCTTCCTTTCTTCTTCTTCTTCTTCTTTTCTTTTTTAATTCAGTCATTCAAAAAACACATTGCCAGAATTTTATTTTCTGGGGATTCGTAATGATTTTTATTTCCCTTATATTTAATGTTAATACATTGTTATTGTCTAAGAGAATTACAAGATAAAAAATGTTTTAGACATTGCTCAACTAAACAACAAGGCTCCAGTGTGTGATGGGGACCATCAAATAGCTGGGGAGGTGAAACTGTCACTCTTCCTTCTATAAAATTACTTCCAACATGCCCTGATTTCAGGCAAAACTATGGTCTTCTATAGTAGTATTTGTTTTCCCTAAAACAATAACAAAAATCTTGAAAGGGCTCAGTTTTAGCCTCATTCTCTTCCACTGTATCCGTGCCAATGCGGCCCACTTTTACTTAACAGATCCTGGTTTGATTTAACAGATCCTGGGCTTTCCCCAAGCATTATAAGGGATTTTGCCTACACTGTTTCGCTTTATCTTCTCATCAGCCCTTTAAAGGTGGAAGCATTATTGAGAAATTGAAGTTTAGAAAGGTGATGTGGCTTGCCTAAATCTACACAGTATATAAGCATTCCCCCCAAATTAAGCTCTTCCAATAGCACAATCCTCTTTCTCTTGATGATTAAGTCTTTATCTGATCTTAAAGTTACAGGCAGAGTTTAGAGTGTAAAATGGTTTTAATTGTGTATATGTCAAATAAAAAGCTAGTGAATGTTCTTTTTATGTACTGTAATGAATTAGATGTCTGATCCAACTCTGATATAGAACCTTCTACTAGCTTTGTTTCTGTTTAAACATTGTGTTATAAATATTCCCTCTCCCAGGTACCTATAAAGTTGCTCTCACCTACCACTTAAAAATATGCATTCCTCAATTTTTTAATCCCAATTTATCAATTGAGATTAATACTACCACACACAGTGTCATCCTCTCCAAAATAATTCAAAGCACAAACTATGTCTGATGAGGAAAAGACAAAAATTTTTAGCAGACTCACATATGGGAAGGAAAAACCAATTAAAGATTATCTCTGCACCAGGACTGCCAAGATGAGATGAGGTGCATAACTAATCAGCCCATGATATACAACAGGTGAAGTGATGAAAATGTGCTTGTGAGAAATGTAACAACAGTCTGACGTGCATAATTCATGTTTCCCATGGAGCCTCTGCCCATCTGCTGTGGCTCAATTGAATATCAGAAGATGGAAGGAGGCCATCATTCATTAACTTGCCAAACTCCTCCAGGGCATGCTTCGTCTTCATTTTGTTTTTGTGCTTGCACCAAAGACTTGGAATCTACTAATATTACTCTCTGGGCTTTGGAGATTTCCAGAATAGGATCTAATCAGCTTTTCTTCTAACGGGAGCAGAGGTGTGAAGTGCTTTATACACAAAGCAAAGTGAGTCTAACATCTGTTAAAGCTCCATAGAGCCGCCTTCTCTTAGGTCGGGATGGATTAAAACCATGAAAACATAGGCCTTCATCTACACATCCTTGGAAACAAACCTCTCAGGCTGGTTTTTTGTTTTTGTTTTTTTTGTTTTTTGTTTTTTTGTTAGCATCCTCTAGGCTCACACAGGTTTTCAACAGAAAGTACTTACAATTACTATTTCTAGTCAATGCCCAGAAAATTTAACAACCTTAGTTTAGTTGGGGAATGTCTAGATGACTTGAAACTAGTTCTATGTTATATATTGACCCTTTCTTTTAATAGATACTTATCAAATGATGGTTTGTACTGAAATTTTTTCTATCATCTATTTGTATGTTAAGAGTTCTCTGTTGTGACTCATTCAGTCAGATTGTTTGTCTAACAACTACACAACAAAAGCTTTCAGTAATGGTCACTGAAAAAGGACTCAAGTAATTATTAAGTACCCAAATGTCTGCTATTTCTAAAGTGCTCGAGTCCTGATGGTTGCATCATATCCAATTCTCTGCCTCTCATATATACCCACTATCCTGATCCTTTAATCCTGTTTGCAGCCTTGAATTGCATCTAGACACTAAACTCCATAAGAGGGTGGTCATGTCTGATTTCACTTACTAGTTATTCATCCTATCACATAGAGGCACTTGGCAAACATTTGCATGACTTTATTTATGAGAAAAATTCTGTTTATGAAGCCAAAAGATTCTCTATTTCTATAAACCATGCTTTATTCACACAAACCAATAGTATCTTGTATCTCTGAGTGTATGGTTAGTGTTTTCAAACTAGCTGGGTTATAACACATTCACTGAGACAAAAACCTTATTTTAGTGAGACCTCCCATTTTAAGCACTGATTAGTGCTTCTTAAAAGCTGCTGGTGGTGGTGGTTTGCTAGACTTTTGCATGAACAAATAGAAAAAGAAATAGTACTAATAGTATTTTAAAGAAAATCCTTCAATTATATGTTTTCCATTGGTTAAAAAAATCAAAGAAAACATGAAGATATGGAAGATGCATCATTATTACTGTATGAGTCCTTAAGCCTTAAGTATATAAAAGGCTTGATTTTTAACATATTTTTCCCTTTTTGAGACTATTCACCTGAGTATAATAAAAAATAAAACAAAATTAATATAAAATTTATACATTCCCCTTTGTTGTGGCCACAGGCTCTGTCCAACAACAATACTCCTCTGTGCTGACTTGCATTATAATCCTGGTTGGATGCTGGGAACTTTGACGCAGTGAAGATGAAAGATAGAAGCACAGGCCCTTGGAGAAGAGTTCGTAAAGAGAACTCGTCCTCTACATCAAACTTTGAAAGATTAAACAGTAAACATATGTTGTTTTGAGCCACTGAACTTTTTATTACCTTTTAAAAAGAATTCCATACAATATATTTGATCATATTCTTTTCTACCCCCCACTTTTCCTAGATCCTCTATACCTCTTTCCCATCCAATCTTGTGTGTTCTCTCTTCTCCCCCCCCCCGTAAGTGTTTAGTGTGTATGTGTCAAAAGAAAACTAATTTAAAAATCTAAACAGACCAACAAAAAAATCAGAAAAGATAAAAATGATTAAGCCAAAACAACATGAAAAGCTCTTAAAAGAAAAAAATTCCAGAGTTCAGTGTTGGCCAACCACTCCTGAGCAGGAACCTGTCCTGGAGTAGAGTTAACATGGACAGTGTCACTCCATTGGAGCTAACAAGGTTCAATCAATTCTTTATTAGAAGCTTAGTGTTTTCCATATAGTATCAGATCAGTGGAACTTAGTTTGTAAGATTTTCTATAAGAAATATTAAATTTATCTCATTCATCTTATTTCTTTTTTCTTACATATCATAATACATACAATTATCTTATTTTCCTCAATTGCTATTCTGATTACTCTATTTTAAAAATATAAACTCACATTAGTGAGTTTTCTTCAAAAAGGTAAGTCATGAAAAATAAAAGGATATGAGAGAATATCCAAATACCTTTCAGTAAGAATTGGTTATATTATTTTATAGAGACTGAATATCCTGAAATACTAAAAGTAATTGTTTTAATTATGGAGCTTTTCTTAAAACTGATAGAGTTGGTCAGAGTATGCCACCTTTGGTTCCAGTAGGAAAGTATCCAAATGCTATCATTTGCCTATCGCTTTCCAAAGCATATTAGAACTCTAAAGACTTCAGGAACTGCCAGTGGAAAAGGGAAATGCTGTAGCTTCAGGGATTATGTTTAAAATATGTCTACTAAGATCCTTTAAAAAATGAAAGTTTTTATGGAGCTGGAAGGCTATGAGTTCTGCACTCCTGCCAGAAAACTTAATAAAGGAATCCATTGGCATGACTCTCAAACAATAAACAAGATCAGCAGAAGTTACACATTCGATTCATTATCACTTTGTTGAAGAGTCACTCAATTGAGAGAACAATATTATAGGAGGTATTTACACTGAAGTGAATCATTTGGTCCATAAACAAATGAGTAATGACCTGTTAGTCCAGGAGATTAAAAGCTAAACAGATGCTTCACAAGAATGAAATGAGCCTGGGGGGGGGACACAGCGTGTATTTACATTTGACTTTGCCTGGTGGTGCTGAATGGTATTAGTCAACCCGTGTTTGTACGATAAGACAGAGGAGCACGTTTCTCATTTTGATCAGGATCTTCTTATAGAGAAGGTTGGATGGAGTCTTCTGAGTTTTTCTTTCTTTTTAATAGAAACATAGCTGCTTAGAAAATGAAGCCTCAGGCAACTCAGTCTTATTTTTCAATGAAGGAAAAGGAGATGAAGGATTGCAATTTGGATCCTAGATGGGAATTTTATTGAATTTCACATTAATCAATGACCTGTGGACCCATTGTTGTAAGAAATGAATCATCAGGTAACTCATTTCTTACTACCAGTAAGGGGAGAGGAATTTTATCAGGATTTTAAAGAAAGAGGCAAACACAGAAAGGAAGGGGATGTGAAGAAACTCAATTGATATATCAAAGCATTCCAGGAACCTATCAAGAAGGCTTTGTGCTTAAGACAGTAGCTGTTCTTCCAGAGGACCTGTCTAGAACTCAATGCACCCACATGGTGGGTCACAGTTGTCTGTAACTCCTGTAGCAGAGTATCTGACTCTCTCTTCTGGTCTCTGCAGGTACAACATGCTGGTGTTACACAAACACACATGAAGACAAAGAACATACTCATAAAATCAAATGGGAAATTTTGAGTGTGTGACTTGAGTCACACACGCGCACACACACATCATTAAAAATAAGAGCTCACTGTGATATACTGGGACTAAATTAGATAATTCACAGGTGTCCCAAAATTCCTGCCTGCTTCAACGAAATCATGGATTGTCTATGATAACATTGACTGAGCTGGTCCTGTACAGCCTTTCTCGGAAGCCAAGAGGCTGCTTTCTCATTGAAAGAACTTCATAGTTTTGTAATAGGATATTCTTATTCCACAATTTGGAAACTTCAAAGGTAAACTGACTCCTGTTTAAAAACCTTTTACATGTTAGTTAAATATTTCAAGAATGCAACTAATGCTAGCATGAGGAAGATTTGTGGCTTTGCATTGATGACAGTAGATGAAGATGAAAGTTAGGAACACCAAAACCAAAATATAAATTTATATATTTAATTGATTGTTATTTAATATAAATTTCAACGTATGATATATTTGGATTATATTTTTCCCTTCCAACTCTTCTCAGATCTTCCCTACCTCCTTACTCAACCACTTCATCTGCTTTCTACCTCACTCCCCCCAAAAAGTGGACAAAAATATCAAAATAAAAGAAAACAAGAAAACATAGAGTCTATTTTTTTAAACCAACTATCGTTGACCATGGGGTCTGTCCTGTATTATGGTTGCTATACTGGTGACACTTTAAGAAAAAAGCTGACTTTTCCTTTCCCAGTGGGTATCAATTGCAAATAAATTCCTGATGGGGTGTGGGATTTTGTGTCTACTTACTCTGGTCAGTGCTGAAATATTTTCTGGTTGAACTTATACAGGTCTTGTGCATAATGTCTGTCACAGTTTCTATGCATTTATATGTGTATCAGTCTTGCTATATGTGAAAGAGACTGTTTGCTTGGAGTTGTCTACAACATCCTCTCTTACAGTCTCTGTCTCCTCTTCTACATAGATCTTTGACCTTGAGGAGAAAGGTTTGATAAAGATGTCCTATTTATATCTGAGTACTCCAAAGTCTTACTCACTGCACATTGTCCAGGTGTGATCTTTGTGTTCATTACTGTCTACTGCAAGAGAAAGATTCTCTAGTGAGGCCTGTATTGTGGGGGTTTCTCAGATACCACTAGCAGTTCAATAATAAAATTGTGTAGAGTTTTATCTAGTTTACAGCTTTCGGACTCTTGCTGGAGAAATCTCTCAGCTAGCTTCTAATTAACCCAATTTTCTGGCCTTTGTCCCCACTATGTGGCTATCTCTTTACCTTGCTGCTCTGCTCTGGTCTCCTTTCTGTCACTGTCTGTGTCTGTTTTGAATCTCCCACCTCTGCTAGTGTTCTCCCTGTCTACCTGCCCAGAAATTCTGCCCCCTCCTGCTGCCCCAGCTATTGGCTGTCAGCTCTTTATTATAACTAATCAGCAGTAAGACAATGCCAGCAGTAAGACAATCTGTTAGGCTGCTTTTAGGCAATGATGGATACCTGACTTTCATGTTTTGGACAGGTATGGAAGAACAAGCATTTACAAATAGGAAAACTGAGCCATAGAAATGACAATATCAAAATCTTTGAGTATAGGTATATTTCTTTAGGAAGCATTTTTATTCATATTTTTAATCTTTCAGAATAATAGTTGTAAGTTTACCCACAGGGTTCCGTGACCTATCAAGTTTCAGGTTCTTGGTCACTTTAGAAATGTTAAATTTGGGTGGAATGGAAATCTAAATCTAATGAAGTAGAACTTATGTCCAATTTATAAAAAGTGGTTGTTGATTCCCATAACATTTGTGCCACTATTATACCAGTTTATCTTGCAGGCAGGTTTCTATTATAGGTTGTAGAGTTTATAGCCTGGTGATAGTGATAATTACTTTTCTCCTCCGATATCATTCCAAGTATCTTGCAGGACCGTGAATGCTAGTCAATAAGAGTGAAACTTCTAACTTGGAATCAGTCTGATTTTTCCATGTTCAATGATATAAGTAAGTGTATCTTCAGCAATCTTCTGTCAGGTTGTGGAGGGCAACTAATAGCATATGTTTGGGAGGTTTATAGGACCCCTTTAGCTAATAATTCAACAAAATATAACCCATTCCTGACACTGAAGGTTTTATTTGTAAAATATTTCCTCCCTACGCCTTCCTTTCCATCACTACCCCCCTATATTCTGTCTTTACTTCTGCTTTCATATTAATCCTTCTAAATTAATCCTCCTTGTCTCCTAACTTAGTTTCTTCCTTACCTCTTCATAAAACTATTCTCCATTTCCCTTCCCTTGGGAGATCCTCTTCTTCTCCCTAGTCTTTAACCCACTACCTGACTTCTGTGATTACTCTGGCTGAAACACCATATTTAAGGTTTAAAAGTGAGCATCCACATATAAGGGAAAACAAGAAATATTTGTCTTTTGTGGTTTGAATTACCTCATTCAGGGTGATTGTTTCCAGGTTCATTCATTATTTACTTGCAAACTTCATAATTTTTAATGAAAAAAACAAAGAGTTCTGGTAGCAAAATAAATATTCAAATACCCAAAGTGACATCTTGGGGAATACATTTTAAACACTATCAAGTATGTCAGTTGAAAATGAATTGCAGTGATCAAAATAATGAAACATATGTTTGTATTATAAAATGTTTAAAAATATAATTGAAAATGAATGTGAAGGACAGGTTGGTAATATGAGTGTATGACTGTCACAGCATGCTAAAACATGAACTAAAGTAATTTTTAGGAGTCCTGGCTATTAAGACTGATTCAGCCATTGCTGATAGACAGTCAGGGGAGACTCTTGGTATCAGTTTATATTTAAAAATGAGGATTTGTCTTTCTTTTGGTTTGTTTGTAGTTTATTAATTTTATTTCATAGGATTTCATAAGAAAGGTAAGATGCTGATGGAGTCTCTTAAAGCATTTAAATTGCAGAAGACCATGAGAACTTTTAAAGTTGGACTGATGATTGCTTGCATTATAAGATGGCCAACAGTTGATGTGACAAACGCTTGAAGGATATGGCTTAAAAATGTATGCTTATGTATAAAGTTGAAAATGAAAGAAGTTTGGTGAGTAATATTGTTAGCTTGACAGGCTTTAAAATTACCCGGAAGATAACCCTCTAGGCACAAGCAAGAGGATCATCTTGATTAATTTGAACTGGGAAGATTCACCCTAAAGGAAGGCAGTCCTCTTCCCTGGGCTTGAGTCCTGGAATGATTTTTAAAGAGGTAGTTAGGACTTTATATATATATATATTCTCAGCTGTTAGATGTCATTTAGGGAGTTGTCTGGTTTTTATTTTGAATGTATATGCCTTTAGTTATGTTCATATTCTATGCAACCATCAGTGTTTAGCAATACAAGAATAAGTCCAGGATGTGTGGATGGAATACTAGGGTGACCTGAGATAGCACTACATTCAAATCATAGTATCAGGCTAGCCCTGGGATGCTACGAAGTGTCTCACTTCATTTTCAGTGCACATGCTGTACTTTTTCTCTAGCCAACTGTCTAATCAGATATGCACTTATCTTTCTTAATAATAGGATATAGAAGAATCACATGTTATTTAACTTTCTTCTCAAACAAACAGTTGTTACTCAGTCTCATGTTTGAATATACTTTTTTACCCCAAACTTGAAAATATTAAAAGTGTTACATACTAAATGTATTGATACTTTGAATTTCAAACATATGCCTTGTCACCTCTGGTCCCTTTCAGTGTTCTGCTTTACACAGTCATCAGAAAGCTCTGTGGCACTGTTAGATATAGTGGTTGAAAGTATGTAATTCTCATGCCTCAAGGTTAAAACACAGAAAGTATACACTTTCAGATTGAGTTACCAGAAACCATGAATACGCAAATCTATGTTACCTCCTCCTTCTCTTCTTTCTCCTTCTTCCTTCTTTTTTTTTTTTTCTGTTTCTCTTCTCTTAACGCTTTTCTTTTTTTTTTCTTTTTTTTTTATTTTTGATACTTTATTTACATTTCCGATGTTTCCCCTTTTCTGGGTCTCCTCTTTGGAAACCCCGTATCCCCTCCCCCTCCCCGC
>JAPYYD010005405.1:0-12149 GCA_028551405.1 Uromys caudimaculatus | reverse complement strand
TGACCACCAACCAAAGAATACACATCTATGGACCCATGGTTCGGACCCCCCCCCCCCCCAGTCGTCTGGAGTTTGGACCACCAACCAAAGAATACACATCTATGGACCCATGGTTCGGACCACATATGAGGCAGAGGATGACCTTGATGGCCATCAGGGAGAGAGCAGAGGCCCTTGGGCCTAAGGGTGTTAGAGGCCCCAGTAAAGGGGAATGTCAAGGTGGGAATATGAGGATGGGTGGGCTGGTGGGGGGGAGGTGGAATTCCCTCATAGAGGTGGGGATGGGGAGGGACTAGGGGGTTTCCAAAGAGGAGACCGAGAAAAGGGGAAACATTGGAAATGTAAATAAAGTATTAAAAATAAAAAATAAAAATAAATTTCTATATGCCTTCCTTTTTCTGTTACTGATATTTTTTGTGTATTCGTAGTTTCAGTTTTCTATCTGGTGTCACATACTTTGGAGGATTTCTTAAAATCTGTCTTAATGAAAGTCTACTGGCAATAAAAAGTGTTTAGATAAATGTGTTTTTAGAAGTGTTCATTGCAAAATTATTACTCTTTGAAAAGATGAATATCCTGTATACTGAGTGCCAGGTTAACGGCTTTTTTTCTCTTGGGGAATTAAGTGTACCACCCTGCTGCAGCACCTCTGCCTTTGGCTGTGATGTGCCTCCTGTCTTCGTTGGGTTGCTCTATAATATGTCTGTCCTTCTAGAGCTGCATCTGGAACTTTACCCTAATCATTAGCTGTTGGTTATGCCTGTTATATATTTATTGGAAGCTTGAGTTTTGCTCTCATTGTGTCTATTTATTCTGATGTTCTGGGTTTCTCAAATAGCTGAATTGATGACTCATCATTTTGGGAAAACTCCTTTTTATGTATTTATTTCATTTCTGTGTATGGATTCTTTGTCTTCATGTGTATATGAAGCAATGGCTCCTCTCCTAACCTCTGCATCACCAAGGAATTCCCATGGTCTCTTTTCTGTCCTGATCGTCATCTTGAAAACTGTGGAACTATAGGGAGGAGCTGGTAAGGGGGTGTGAGCTCCACTCTTATTATCTGGGCAAGCCATGGGCCTCTTGCTGGTACCCACACATGGCTCAGCTGAGGCTATCACCCTCTTCCTCCAGCCCTGCCTTTCTCCAGTGGCATATTCAGGGCAAGCAATAGTCACACCCCTGTCTCTGCTGCAAAACACCTTATTTCTGATTGTTAGCTAATTCAAGAAAAGCTACCATGGAGTGATATAATTATTAATCTTAATTGTTAATCTGACTGACATATACCTCTTGGAGCCCATGGGGATGTTTCCAGAAGGGTTTAACGGAGGAGATAAAAACCCACTCCAAATGTGGGTGACATCATCCCAAAGGAGAAGGCAAGTTGAGCACCAGCACCATCTCTTCTTCCTGACTGCAGATGCAATGTGTCTAACAGCACACTCCTGCCACCATTCCCTCCCCGATAGACTGCACCCTCAAACTGTGAGCCAGGGTAAACCCTTCCTTCTTAAATTGATTTTGTCAGGTATATTGTCCCAACAATCAGAAAAGTAGCTAATACAGATACGGTGTTTACTTTTTTCCAGTTAGCCTCTGTCATTTATTTATTTATTGATTTATTTATTTATTGATTTATTGATTGATTGATTGATTGCTTCTGTTGCTGTAATAAATATCCCAACAAAGACAACTTTAAAGCGAGGGAGGTTATTTGTCTCACAATTCCTGGTTATAGTGCATCATTATGGACAAGTCAAGACAGAAACTTGAAGCATCTAGCTACAGCCACAGTCAAGAGCAGAGAGAATGAACAGATGCATGTTTGTTAGTGCTCACAACCTGTTTAAGCTTACACAATCTGAGATCCCCAACCTAGGGAATGGTGCCACCCACAGAGGGCAGGTCGTCTCACTTCAATTAACAAAATCAAGATTTAAGTCCCCACAGACATGCCCACAGGCATCCTACTCTAGAAATCACTTCCCAAGTAATTTCCAGATTTTATCAGATTGACTATTAAAACTTATCACCACAGGCTAGATGTGACACTCCAAATTTGGTGCTACAACAGAGCAGAATTATTTCAGATCTGGGAAAAGGAGTTATTAGTGGGGTAGAGGAACAGAACTGGTGGAGCTCAGAGTAAGCTGAAGTATGAGACATCATACTTCAACTGGATCCTGAAAGATGTCTCAACATTGTTCAGCAGAAGACATGCAGAGCATTGCAGAGACGTGGAACTATATTCACCAGAGCATTGCAGAGACACGGAACTATATTCACCAGGACCCTTAGGCAAGAATGGGCTGACTGACAGAAAGCACCTAGGGGAATAGATTTGGCCAGTAATCAAGGAAGATGAGCTTGGTGAGGCATGAATAGATCACACAGTGCCTGCTTTGCATGGTTCAGCTTAGGGCTTTGTAGCAATGCTAAGCATCGTCATTTGTCTTGGACACACAGAGAACCTAGAACCATCTTCAGGATGAGCATTCCTAATGTAGAAATCTCAACCCCAAATTCAAAATAGTGTAAGTACTGACATAATGGCACTTATACCTGACCTCGTGTGACAGGCCACAATGAAAGGGCAAGTACCCTAGAACTTTGTAAGACTGCATCCATGACATGTGCATGAGGCTACTGGAAATTTGAATTAATTTCATTTTCTGAGACCTACATCTTACCCTGGAGATACCTCATTACATATGTGCAAACATCCCAGAGTCTGAAGCTATCTGAAGCCAAACACACCTGGCCCTGGACATTTGAATTGCAGGATATTCCATCCAGATGTTAATGAATGTCTCTGCAAGAGATGCTATTTAGAAGTCTTCCCCCCTGCTTCACACTGTTTGTTGACTCTGTTTGCTGCCAGCCAGGGGGCTGGAGAGATGGCTCAGCAGTTAAAAGCACATCCAAATCTTTCTGGGGCCCCAAGTTTACCTTCTATCCACTCTACTAGAAGAATCTGACTTACTTAACATTAAGTGCTTTTCTGGGACTGTTCATGATTCATTTCTGCCTCTTATCAGAGCTTCTGTATTTCTTTCTTAGCCAATTAGACTTCCCCTCCCCTTCCTCTTCCCACACAGACCGTGAAATCCTAACGATCTATGGCTGAGAAATGTCTTACACTTTAACAAAAGCTGTTTCCTGTTGCTGTGAATGCTACTAACAGCCCCTGAAAGAAACCAATAGCCTGTGGTGGTAGTTTCATTTTATTGCAAATTAATATGTAAGTGAGTGATACCTGAGTTCATTGGCTAGCTAGGAGTCAAACAAATTAAATGACCCTTGTGCAATTCAGAGTGCCCAGGCCCACCACTTATCTCACAGCTATTGGTTCATTTTAATGCAAAGAATTATGACCAAGCACTTGAACCATCTGGAGACCATGTATAGTATGTGCCTGCGTGAGCTGGGTTCCCATTCATTGCCCATGCAAAGACAGACTGCGATATTAAAAGCCAGATCACATCTGTTGGGAACCTGCTTTGCACCAGTCCCAAGAGGAAGCTTGGCCCATGCTATCTCATTGTGGGGTCAGGACTGCCATTAGTCCATGGAGCCCAAGACTTACTCATAGACTAAATGCTCAACCAATGAACATTTATTGAGCACTTACTATATGCTCAGTGGGAATCATAAATACACATTCTTTCTCAGTCATGTTGCATAGAAGATATTGTTATCCCTTCTGATAGATGAGGAAACTGAGGCCTAGCTCACTCAAGGCCATTGTACCTGTAAGTATAGGACCTGACCTCAGTGATGACAAGTGACTTTCTTTGTATGCCTGAGCTCTCTGTTCACTGAATGTACTTAGAATGATCTCTCTGAGCACATGAAGGTAAAGTTAAGGAGACAGAGATGATAAAAGATCAACACAGAAATTATAGTGGAGGCCAGAGAAGAAAGTTCTAGAAGGGAAGAGTGATGAGACTTGGGGGTAACTGAATGATTAGTGGCAGGTTGAAGGAGGTGGAGTCCATAGTGAATCCTGGTTCCTGACTGTGCAGGTGAGCAAACCATCAGCATCACCTGGGATCCAGAAACAAGAGCAGGACCAGCGTGAGAGGGAAGACTCTGGATGGGCAGGCTGATGTGAAGGACTAGGGGACCCATGGCAGAGGTGCCTAGGGGTGGGGCCTCCAGATACCAAGCTGGAGACACATTGCCACAGCAAGGAGTGGGAAGGAGGCCTGTGTTCTGGGCCCAGTTGGACTAGATGACCCTGAGCTCCCAGGCCTCGGCTTCTTCATGGAACACGTAGGGAAACAGAGATGATCTTGAGCATCCCCACCCCCCAGCTGTAATGCAGGGACTCTGTGTTCACAGTCCAGAAGGGCACAATTACCTGGAGAGGCAGACTTGGGCAGCCTGTCAACTGGCAGGTTCGGTGTTAAATAGCTTTTCACACTCGGGTGCACATCGAAACCTTTAGCAGCGTCCGTGGAGCTGAACAGCAAGTGAGAAAGGGTAATGTAGGAAGTGATTGTATTTTTCTATGTTTTTAGTGGAATGAGCACATGAATTCTGCATGGTTAGCCTGGGTGGCAAATACCACCAAGTACATATTTATGTTTCTGGGGGAGGTAAGATAACATTTCCCACCAGACTCCATGTGTCCTTGTTCTTCTGGAAGGCCAATTGTGTGATGGTTTGATGCCCTTGGCATGAAAACTCACTTCAATTAAAAACCTGCCTTGGAAGAAATGTTCGCTGTTAGACAGGGCAGTTAGTGGGTGGTGACACTGATCTTGCTGGGTAACTGGAACATGCTGGGAGTGCAGTCAGGGGCTCCATGGTGCCCAAGTCCACCCCATGTATCCATAGTAGACTCACAGGAGTCCCCAGAGTGGACACCAGGCACCCAGCATTGTGATGAGTTCATAGGCAACAGCAAAAAGCAAACAGTACTTCTGGTAGTGTGATCAGAGCCTAAAGTTTCTTGTGTATTCCTTAAATATGCATGCTGTCATACTGTGATGGTTCATCTGATAATGAAGATGACCTATAGTAACCAACAGGAGGGTAGCACATACAGCATGGGGATAGTGGCCAGTGTTTATTTATGTGCATGTTAATGGCAAGGCCACACGTTTCTGTTTTAGGTTGTACAGAAACCCTAATTTGCTCAAATGTAACACTGGTGTATCTTCATAGAACATCTTGGTTTGTGGGCTGAGTAAAGGCACTTACCACCAAGTCTGAACTCTAGAGTTCAATTCCCTGATCTCACATGGTAGAAGAAAACTGACTCTCCCAAAAGTTGTTGTCTGATCACTAAATATATACTGTGTCACTGTGACATACACACACACACACACACACACACACACAAAACAGATGTAATTCCAAAACAAAATCTTGGTTTGGGTTCAAATTCACTCATACAATTTAACACAGCAACCTGGAGATATTTAGGAATATAAAAATGTACATAGTATGGTGATCTCAGGGTGCATAGGATTGCATTTTAAATTATGTGTTTTGAGCAGTATGGTGGAATCTCGGTGAATTAACTTTCTGCAGTGTATCTGTGCTGTATATGCTACCTTCCCATCAGTTGCCTAGACATCTAAGTCATCGGTAGACTATCACAATATGGCAGTGCTTGTGTTGATGTGAATCTGACATGGGAGCCTACAATTAATCCATCTCCCATCACCTCATTATGTATCTTACACCATCACAGGAGAATGAAGAAAGAATAATAAGATGTTTTCAGAGAGAAAGAGAAGACACATTCACACAATTCTCAGACGATCTAACACTTTGATCTATTTTATCACTTACTATTGTTGTTGATCTCTTCCTGGACCTGATTTATAAATGAGACATTATCCTAGTAGATAGGTATAGAGGAAACAAACAGCATATTTTGCTGGTATTCAGGCATCTACTGACTTCTGTACAGTCTCGAGACTGCAAGCAGATTGCAAAATTGGAGCCGCCATCTAGACCAGTTCCGTGAATCAATACCCTGCAGTGTCCTACTGAGAGATAAAAGCAAAATAGTACCAGAATCCTGTCAAGATATTGCCAATCCATGCCACTGAGTTGGGCTTTGAAATTGTTGAGCATACTGGCACTCAAAAGGCCCTGGAAAGCCAAGCGAGAATGAATGTAGCTGGACCTCATGATTCTGAGACAGGTCCCTTTTGCTTTGGGCATTGGTTAGCCTTCCCAGAGCTGGCATCCCTGCAGAGAACCATGTATACAGCAGCTGGCATGGAAGTAAGATGTATTGTGCCAGCGCATTGCCATGGTCTGTATCATATGGCAGAGAAGAGACCTACTCAGCCTCAAGGACAGTCCAAAGCAGGAAGTTCTGGGAATGGATGCAAAGCTCTTAGAGGAGTCAGGAGGCAATAATGATGTCCAACCCAAGGCAGCGCATGAGCAAAGATGAAAACTGAGTAAAATATTGAGCCTTTTCCTTCCAGGGGCCTTCTTTGAGCTGAACCAGCTCCATGGAAACAGAGGAGACCTAGTGGGCATAGTACCCACTATGGATGTACAGTGTAAAGTACCCACTATAGATGGGAAGATGGAGGGGGAAGGACCAGAGTCCCAATCCCAGACAACCCAGTCCTTCCCAGCAGTCTCCAGTACCAGGGGAAAGGGTTTGGTGCCAGAAACCTGAGACCCATTTGATCCCAGCTCTGCCAAGCTAGGTGGGTGATCCTGACAAGTCCTTTACCTTGTGTTCTTGTGGCTACAGAACAAAGTTTTATAAGCCAGAGTTAAAACCACATAGAAGCTGTTCCTTGAAGTTCTAGACACTGGAATTGAGCTAGCATGGTGTGGCAGAGCCATGCTTGCTCTGAAGGTTCAGGAGAGGGGTCCCTCCTCTTTCTCCAGCCCAGGCGGCCTCAGATGTCCCTGGGATTGTGCTGCCTCACTCCATGTTTTATCTCCATCTTCACACAGCCATTCTGTGTCTTAGATCACCCCTCATCTCTTATAAATACATTACTCACAGGATTTAGGACCAAATCTAAACCTATGGGACCCTCCATTATACCTGCAAAGGCCCTCTTTCAGATTGTGATGGTATTCACAAGTACTGGGAGTGAGGCTTAGGGACCTGCCATTCAGCTCACTAGGACCCTCTTGCCTTTGCTTCCTCATCAGAGTGCTTTCTGCACCTGTCCTACTGAGCGCTGAAAGGATTCAATTTTTACAGAACCCTTCACAGCAGCTGGCAACCACGGTGCATTCACTAAGCAGTGCATGCCAGGACTTTGTCAGGTTCTCCCATATGGCCCCTGCA
This sequence comes from Uromys caudimaculatus, assembly GCA_028551405.1. Taxonomy (NCBI): domain Eukaryota; kingdom Metazoa; phylum Chordata; class Mammalia; order Rodentia; family Muridae; genus Uromys; species Uromys caudimaculatus. The sequence goes on along the minus strand of JAPYYD010005405.1, from coordinate 4,861 downwards.
TTGTGATTCTGAACCACTAAAGCATCTGTGCAGGGATTATGACATCAACGTTTCTGTTCTGTCATCAGCCACGAGCGTGCAGAGAGGGAAGCTTCCCCGCAACTGCAAACATCTGTCATCTCCCATTCACAGCAACCTTGTAGCACCCCTCACCTGCAGCTTCTACACTGTGTCTCAAGTGCGAGCAGGACTGTGAGCATGACAAGGACTTGTAAAAAGCACTGAGGCACACTTGAGACACCCTGTACCCATGGGCATATCTGGGAAGCTATCACAAGGCTATAGTATCTGGGCCCTGGGGCTGCATAGACAAATATCATGCAAGCCTTTCTCTCCCAGATGCTCTAGGTAGGAAGAAGCCAGACAAGTAAAAGGATTTTCGTACAGGAAAGTAAGTTCCCATGGGTTCTATCTAGATCAATGGCTACCTCCATAATGGGATCGGGTAAAGAACAAGTGAGATCATTGACTTCAGAGTCTTGCTGATCTAGGGATAGAAAGGAAAGTACATACAAAAACAAAGCTGAAAATCCAAAACCTATAGTATGTGAAGAAAGCTAATCCATTCATCAGGGAGGGTAGAGTTTAGAATGGTCTCCACATCTCTGTTATGTGGTACTGGGGTGATGGCTGAGCATGACAGAGGAAGGGAAGCTTTGTGTAACAATCAGACTGCCATTCATAAGGTTTTTGAGTTTACAGAGTGTCCAGTGTGAGCCAGGTGTCCTGCAGGCAGCTGCTGAATTGTCCCAACCATCTGGTTCTTCTAGTTTCATTTGTGTTACTGTAATAGAATACTCTGACATAAAGCAACTTTGGGGGAAAGAGGCTTATTTAAGCTTATAGTTCTGGGTTACAGTCCATCCTTTTGGAGAAGTCACAGCGGCAGGAGCTTGAGACAGTTGATCATGTCACACTCACAGGCAAGAGCAGAGAGAAATGAATATATGAATGCTCACTTGCTTGTGCTCAGATCAGTTCCCCCACTCATACAATTCAGGGCTTTTGCCTAGGGAATGCTGCCACCCACAGTTGGCAGGATCTTCCCACATCAATTAACTTAGTTAAAATAATCCCTCCCAGACATGCCCACAAGCCATCCCAACGTAGACAATTCTTCATCGAGACTCTCCCCCCAGATGATTCTAGGTTGTGTCAAGTTCACAAAGATAATAAATACACCAATGAATAGCCCATAATTACTACCCTCAGGTAAAGACACTAAGTGATATGTTAAACTCTATTCCAGCCAAACCCACTGTCTTCCTATTTCTAACACAGCCAGTTGCTATTTTCTCAAACTATAAATTCCATCATTCTCCAGAAGTAGAACATGATTCCATACTGAAAGAATGTTCATCAGACAGGAATTTGGCCAAAGTAGGAAGCACTATTCAGTTTTTCCTGTCTCAGCCATGTGACTTCCCATATACCCATAATTCTCCCTGAACTTCATCTATTAAAAGGTAGTCTCAAGGAAAAGAAAGCCTATGGGCAAGAACACTCTATTATAATGCAGAGTGAAAGAAAAACAGACAGAAGCCAGCTGGGATCTGGGATCTGACTGTTTATATGATTTAAGCTCTAGATTCAACATAGTCAGATACTAGTGGAGAATCCAGACAACCTGATCTTTCTTGCCTGCCCTGATCCAATCTCTCCTTGTCTCAGTGCCACCTGAAGCCCTGACAGCTTCAGTCTAATAGCTCTCTAGAACAATGGGAAGGTAAAATTCACATAACATCTTATTAGTCATGCTGACCTGTGCCATCCCGGGGCGGGTAGCAAACCCCTCCACACTGCTCTACAACCTTCACTTCTATCTCTTTTCAAAAACATTTCCTCTACCAGGGATGTAAACCCATTGCCTCAAAGACAGCTGCCACCCCACCCCACCCCCACACACTCGTCTTTGCCACCAGAAGTCTACTCTGTTCACTCTCTGTCTAACTCCATGCCTGGATCATTCCTGAGCTGGGCTGCAGACACAGAGTGCTCAGCATCCTAATAGCTGGCCACCTGGTTCATGTTGATATTGAGACAGAATGACAATCCTCCAAACCCGTGTGCTCAGGTCTTACTTTCCACTGTAGGAGTAAGCTATGCTAGGGTCTCCCATGTGACTCATGGACAAGTACCTCCCTGGCTGTTAGCATGGGAACACACACTCAGCCCCTTTCTGCTCCTTCCAAAGCCTGCTGGAGATACCCAGGGGCAGGAGCTTGTGGTAGTAAAATAAGTACCAACAGACTTGTCTCCCTGTGCTCAAGTCAATGTATGGCTGATATTCTCTCTGCCTTGTCATTACAGCCCCTGAAATCTTCCAAGTGTATGTGGACGGAGGCCCTGGGTACTCATACCCCGTGGACTGGTGGTCCCTGGGTGTCACAGCCTATGAGCTGCTACGAGGATGGGTAAGTCTTGTAGAAATGAGGTCTTCAATCTGCAACGCTGGTAAGATGCCAGGAGGGAGTGCTAGACCAGGATTTTGGCCACCCCTCAGGGAGCTCCAGCCCAGCCACTCACTCTTTTGATAGGGACAGAGATCCTTCTTCATGCTCAGGGAAGGAAGTGACAAAGGTGAATGACTGACCTCAGGTTGAAGCTCCCTGACCTTTGACCTTCAATCCCCTTCTGTACTCACAGGTGCATGCAAGCCCAACTTCCTGCTGCTTGATGGGGTAGCCTCTCTCAGTTCTCTTTCGTTTCTCCCCATCTTTCCCAAACATATAGCTCAGGAATCTCTAAGGGCAATGTGGGATAATCGGTGCCTGGTTTTATTTTTGGGCTAGTCTGCACTGAATTGCTGAAAATGATGGAGCCATCTGACAACCAATACCTCACCTTTTTATTTAAGTACAAACTCTTGTGACCAAGCTATGTTTGAAGTATGTTTTCTTTGCACAAGTCTAATTGGAAAATGTCAACTCAACTCCCTAGTCTATGGTTTCCTCAGCTATAGAATAGAGAAAATATTTTGTGGAGCTGGCATTAGGGGACATTTGTCCCTGGTCTGTGACACTCTCCCTGACTCAACTGTCTCTGTGCATCCAATGCCCAAAACAAAGTTTGCTAACCCTGCTGTTGGCAAGTCTAACACAGGTTGCATCTATTTGCTTCTGTGGATATTCCTGACAACAGAGGGCAGCATCCATGAGGACAGGGTCATATTTTGGTGGGAGAATCCCTTCTTTAGGATAGTGGGGGAGTGAATGAATGCTTCTTGAGTAAATGAATGAATGAATGAGGGAAGCATCCTGTACCTGAACTCCTCCGTGAGCACAGAGATTCTCACTCTAGTTTGGCCAACTGTTTTTCTGTTCTTGAACCCAGTTATTTCCATGAATTCCTCAAAAGCTTAATTACAGTGCATGGCGTTTTTAGAACACAGAGAAAATGAGAACGTGTTTGCTTCCTCAAGCACAGAATGAAAGACTTGGCACTCCGTGGGCTCGCTTGTTTCTGGCAGTTCCTTTTCGGTTCTGCAGCCACCAGGGAATGCAGGCATTCCCCAGTCCTGGATGAGCCAGGATGCTCGCCATCTTGCAGGTGACCTTGTTGCACAGTGGCCCTCAAGAGAGGAAGCCTGCCAGCAGGAAGGACGCTGACTATTATTCCTCAAGGGCCAGTGGCAGCTTGGCAAAGGAGCCCCAAGGATAGAAGAAAGCCTGCATCTTAAAAATTAAGTTCCTCGTGTCTCATTCTTGAGTTTTCTACTCAGAGACCACTTTTAAGGGAAGAAAGAGAGAGTCACAGGGTCAGTGAGGGCCTGTGGTACAGGAATGATGTAAGTATTGGAAAGACCACCTGTTAGGAACTGGGTGAGCCTTTCTCCCAACTGTCTTTGTGTGTCAGAGTTGTCCACCAGATGGGCAGTGAGGTGTGTAATAGGTTGCTCTCTGGGCTTCATCCTGGAAACCACTGATTTAACCAAATGACCAGTTCAATAGCCCCTCACCATGCTCAGTTTATTTGTACACTGTGTGGATTCAGAAGTCATCCTTCCTCCTGGCTATTCATTCAGGCTGTCAGTTACAGTTCTGACAGAACTGAGGATACTTGTTTCCCAAAGACAAAGAAAGCAGCAGGGACTTTCCCATCGAGAGTTCTAGGAGCTTAGAGCTCCAGAAAAGGCATGTGTGGTTTGTTAGCCAGCATCTCAGAAGTGCTCTAGTTCCGACATTAAACAGTTGTCTCTCCCATGAAGAGTTCTCACCATGCAGGGAGAACAAAGGGGCCTGGTCTCCTGTGGAAACAAGTAGAACTTATTTACAGTCTGGGCAAGAGGTGGAAGGGACACAGCTTCTCTTGGAACCCAGAGCACAGTGTGAACTCTTATTTTTGCAAACCTACCTTGAAGAAACAAGCCAGGAGAGCGCCACTCAAGATTGCAGTTTAAACACAGAGCAAGGTGCCACCAGCCTGCAGCATTCGGGACAGAAAAGGCAAACTGGAGCACTGACAGGGGGTAAGGAGACTCTGCCTCCTGACCATGTCCCCAGGGAAGATACTTAGTGACCTGCAGCACCCACACTATCCCTGCTATCTGGATGCTACCCTGACAGACAGTCACATTTGGGAGCCAGAGGGCCCCTCACTTGCAAAGAGAAGTCACTTCACACAGCTGTTACAAACGGAGTTTTCCTTCTTACTCAGTGGAAAGCCACTTCTTAGTAACAGGATAAGAGACTGAGAGGAACCTCACTGGCTCATTGGGAACCCCATTTGGTGACCTTAAGCAGGCTCTTTTTTTTTTTTTATACTTTATTTACATTTGCAATGTTTCCCCTTTTCTGGGTCTCCTCTTTGGAAACCCCCTATCCATACCCATCCCCGCCTCTATGAGGGAATTCCACTGACC
>JAPYYD010005404.1:0-12150 GCA_028551405.1 Uromys caudimaculatus | reverse complement strand
GGGAATGACCTCAACAGAAAATTAATGCTAGATTGTCCAGCAGAATAGAGCTGACTCAGACTCTGCAGCTGACATGGCAGGTCATCACCAGGCCCATGTCCCTTCCTTCTCCAGGTCTACAATCCTCTAGCAGGAGGATTTAGCCCAACCCAAGATGAGAGCTCCCTCAGACAGAGATGCTGTTTCAGGAGCACTGAGTGTGCACAGCAGGTAAGCCACCATTGCAGCCATCTCCAGCAACCATGGCAATCCTGGGTGGGGTTTCTTCCTTTACTTCGGGTTGCTATGTGCAAATAGGCCCTCATTTTGTCTAGCCTGTGGGCCAGCAATGGTGCTTCTGGGTCTGATTGCCTTTCCTTCACTGATAGAACCCTTGAGAGAACTGAGGGGCGAACGAAAGCCACAGACAACTTGAACACAACATTCTACACTCTAGGACCAAGGCCTCCTCAGAAAAAGACACCTCCTGTAGCTGTGACCTCACCAGTGAGGCAAATCCCAACTGAACTCTAGGGGATGCAGCCCTAATCTGAAGCATGAGTCTGTTGGCTAACTATTGCAAGGGAAAAGAAAGCATCAGAAATTAGCTTGAGATATAGAAAACTAAAGACAAGAGTTACTCAGAACCTTGACACCCACCAGCAATGGTCCCAATATGGGGCACAACAACAAGGAGTTGGTCAGCGCAGTTCCTCTATCGGGGGCTTTGGGAAGCTGACTGAATCCTCAACTGTCTACATGAGGTGAGTCATCTGTGACTGAAGACTGTATCACACTGTTTTTTAGACAGACTATACCAAAAAGCAGCATATTCTTTCCACAGTACAGTATTGATACTACTGTACATCACACACATGCGATGCTGAAGGTAATGCTCTCCAGAGACGACAGCAATCCCTCACTCTTCGTGTTAGTAATTTGTTCTTCCATAGGGAAAATCACTGTGTATTCTTAAGTTTCATAGCCTGGACTAAAGTGGCTGGTCCTTAGGAAGGTTTTATAGAGGACCTCTGAGTTTTATTTGACATTTCTGCATAGGCAGATTCTCCCCCATAGATTTTTTTGGGTCTCAGATAAGCACACACAGTCTTGTGTTGGCTAAAAGAATAACATAGTGGCCAACACATTACAGGAGCAACCTGCTGTAGACTTTATTCTTTTTCACAGGTCAAAGGCTGTGTATCAAAGGCTGTGCATATTATACCAGAGTGGGTGGTAATTTATCAAGAAGCAATACTTGGGGTGACAATGAATTTTCTAAGAGCTAGCACACAGTGATAAGTCCATGGCCAGTGGGGACTAGCAATCACTTGTCTTGGAAACATCAGATCATGTGATGTTCAGGAGTTATGTAGAATGCTTCTGGATATTGTTAAATCAGCTAAAAAGCACGTATATAGAAGGTGCCATTCCAAAATAGTCCAGAGGCACTGCGGTGACCTACATCCAGCACAAAGTGGTTGAATCCCAGACCCATCGACTGTGATCAGACGGAGATGACTATAAAATAATGCAGTATGGGAGTCACTAGATAGTCACAGCAAACATGACCTTCATGGGCCTGTCCTGAGCTTGCCACCCATTGTTCTGTGTATAGATAATGAGATTTAGGCAAGACCCTTGGATGAATAAAATATCAAGAACAAAGATAATTTTGAGTTTTCAGATCAATCAACACTTACAGAGTTTTTGAAAAAACAGTTTGAGGACTCCACAAATTATCCACCATACAGCCCGGGATCAGAGTGAAGAGAACAACGGTGGATATTAGGTGGTTAATCTGTACCCCAGAGGAAGCAAATGGTGCAATTTTGGGTTATTAGGCATGTGATACCTTGTCACCTGGATATCTGATCATTTATACTAGCGAGGTTCCATTGCTGTGGCACAATGTAGGAGAGAAGTCAACTTTAAAAGGAAGGTTTGCTGCCAGGAGCCATCTAGGAGAAGCTAAAAGTCGCAGGGGATCTTCCCGAGATGGTTCCCATGGACTATAAAGTTATGACAGATTAACTTCTTTAGGTAAGGCTGAGATTACATTTTAGGAAAGAGTCTTGCTATTAATATGCTTTCCTATTGAATATATGTGTGTGTGTGTGTGTGTGTGTGTGTGTGTGTGTGTGTGTGTGTGTGTGATATAGCTTACACACACACACACACACACACACACACACACACACACATAACTCAGTGAAGGGCTTGGGGTGTAACAGGAGGATTGGAATTCCACCCCCCCGACCCCATGCTGAAAAGCCAGGTGGACAGTGTCCCTTAACAGTCCCAGCACAGGAGAGCCAGAGACAGGAGGATCTCATGGGCCTGCTGGTCAGGCAATTTAAGCAAATCAGCAACCTCCAGGTTCAGAAACAAACCCTGTGTCAAAACCTAAGTTGGACAATGATGGTAGAAGACACTCACGTCAACCTCTAGCCTCAACATGCACCCACACCCACACAAACACATGCATTAATGCACAGCAAAAACCTCAAACAATTATAGAACCCTTAACATTTTGTACTATATACATGTATCTACATACCTATATATGTATGTATTTCAACATATCAACAAAAAGGGTTGTGCAAAAGTTACAACGATAAAAAGAGAGACATGTTTCTGACAGAGCATGATGAAAGCCAGAGGAAAGCAGAGAACCTAAGGCCCTAGGTCCCTGGTACCCCAGCCTTCCAGACCCATGGGGCAACTGAGTTCCACACAGCCCTATATGGCATTGCCTGTTGAAGTCTACAGAGCTTGGCCGACTCTCTAAAACCCTGGGGTTGGAAAGCAGTTTGCAAAACCTACAGACAGATGTTGGATAAGGAATGCAAAACCAAATTCCTGAGCCCTGATGGATTTCAGGAAGACACCAGGGAAGTTCCAAGTACAATATCCAAAAGGAATTGATCCTCCTGACAAACAACCAGCTAAGCAAACACTGAGGCCTCAGGGGTGGTCTGCTTCTTGGTTGGTTCTACTAAATCCTGTTCATGTGAAACTTGAGATTTTACTTCAGAAGATCTTCATACACTGTACTTAGGTCTCTAAGTGCCTGTGGCTCTTGAGTGGTTTTCTGTTTTGCTTCCCTCTCATTGGCACTGGTGTGCTCTAGCTGGTTCCCCATCCTTTCTCTGTAGTAATGCTTGGTCCTGTGTCTTTCTGTTCACTCTCTTGTGTCTGCTCATGTGGCTTACGTACCTAAGTAGTCTGCTGCTGTTTTATGCCCAGGGGCCTCCAGGAGAAAATTTCTCAGTCAGCTGGGTTTTTCTCGTTCCTCTAGGGTTAGTAAGGTTGACCTGTTCTCCATTTCCTAAGAACCAAGTCTGGGCATGTTCCAACAGCTGACATTAATCTTCTCTCAAGAGTCAAAGATTCCCTGGGCCAAGAGATCCCAGGCATGGCTGCTAGTGGCTGCTTTGCTAAGGGCTCTCTGGTGACCTCCATGTCACCGTTTGGATTGCAGAAAAGAGAGCCCAGCTACAGTTATTTACAGCTAAATTAGAGGGTGATTGGAGGGAAAACCTGTTTCTATACTCAGTCTCTCATCTCTAATTTGTGCCTTTGACACCTGTCACCAGTCACCTCATTAGCATACGAACACACTCCTATTGTTTAGAGATCCCAAAGGTCTTAGATGCTTATATAATAAACTATCCCCCAAAACAATTAGAATAAAAGATACACTCAGAACTTCCTCATTTGGGAAATCATAATAACTAGGAGATATGAAGCCAGAGGAAAGACAAAACATCTATTTCTTAGATAATGACCCACCATTAATATCATTATATACTTTTCTATTTACCACTAACTAATTCAAAACCATAGACCCATTATTCTCCCTTGTGTACTCCACAGCACACATTTAACAATTCATTATTAGGTTTTTAGTGTTTGTTTTTGATAGTCACTTCATTGAGTTGTTATTTCTTATGAACTTTTAAAGTTGTATGTTTCTGAGGATATGCACTAAAAATATGACTATGGAACTAAAGATTGCTTTGAAGAGCCTCTGTTGTCCTATGATGCTACATCACTAAGTGACTTGTGGTAAAGCAACTGACTAGCTGAGTAGCTATTCTTTCCTTTAAAAATAACATTTATTTATTTATTTATTTACTTATTTATTTATTTATCTGAGGATTTATTTATGTGTACATGCACACGTTACATTGTGCGTGTTAACACAGAGGATAACTTGAAGGAGCTGGTCGATAGGTTCCTTTTTCTGTTGTTCTCCCCTTTATTTCCTGGGGCAGAGTCTCTTGTGGACCTAGGAGCTTGCCCTTTTATTGTCTAGCTAGACATCTTACCCTGAGGGTCCTGGCTCTGCTTTCTGAACCTTCCATGGGGTTAGAGACAAGCTCTCAGATCCATTCAAATACTGGTCTTCACACTTTATGGCAAGTACTTTATCCAATGAACCATCTTCCCAGGTCTGATATACTAGCTTCATTCTGTTCTGCAGATCTTGAAAGTATTAATTGCTAGATATTATTTAAATCTGTAAATGATAGTCCTTTATACAGGCTCTATAAGTTAGAATACCAGTTCCTTTTTTGTATACTATTTCTCCTCTTGAGAAACTTTTTTTATACTTTATTTACATTTCCAATGTTTCCCACTTTCTAGGTCTCCTCTTTGGAAACCCCCTATCCCCTCTCCCTCCCCACCTCTATGAGGGTATTTCACCTCCCACCCACCCAGCCACTCCCGTATTTCCACCTTGACATTCCCCTTTACTGGGGCCTCTAACACCCTCAGACCCAAGGGCCTCTCCTCCCTCTGATGGCCAACAAGGCCCTCCTCTACCACGTATGTGGTCCGAACCCTGGGTCCCTTGATGTGTATTCTTTGGTTGGTGGTCCAGCCTCCAGGAGGACTGGGGGTGTGTGTGTGTGTCAGGCCAGTTGACACTGTTGCTTGATGGAGCTGCAAACTCCCTCAGCTCCGTCAGTCCCTTCTCCCACTCCTCCATCTGGGACCTCACTCTCAGTCCAGCGGTTACTGTGAAGTGAAACTTGGGTATTCTGAACTTTTGGGCTAATATCCACTTATCAGTGAGTACATACATGTTTGTTCTTTTGTGACTGAGTTACCTTGCTCAGGAGAAACTTCTTAAGGGGTCTATTCATTTCATTTTTGTCTCCACTCAAAAAGGAGGTCATAGGTCATCAGTGCCAGGAGCAGACCATGAAATTCTGCTGTAGCCATCTGCTCCAGCAACAGACCCCAAAGTCCAGGAACCAGAGAATAAAATCGCCCACCTTAGGAACAGCCTGAAGACAGACACATAAATGGGAGCTATCTTATCTGAGGATTGGCCATCTGTGCTGAGCAGCCTATCCTCTGGGAAGCCATTCATGATGCAAAAATGAAGTCCTTTTGGGTCATCCCTGCATCCACCAATGAGGTTTTAGATTATCTAACCCTAACATGATAGCCAATCAAAATTTTACAAATGTCAGGGCTTTGACCCTTACCAATCACATGAGAGATGACCTAATCCTTTTGGAATATTCCCCTAGCTCCCCATAAAAGAGGCTTGAGCATCTTTGTCTGGTTGTTAGTCTTCCTTTCTCCCGGTCACTCTGCAAGCCCTGCACCATTTGTGCTGTGGGCAATTCTGCTAGCTCTGCACCAAATAGCACTGCCCAGTACAGCTGATGTGTATCTAATTCAAGACTCACCTTTATCAGCTTCCCTTGCAGAGAAATGCAAGGTGACATGGTCACACTCATTAGGTTAATCCCAAACACCCTAACAACCTGTAAGGTAAATTTTAAATTCCCATCAGCATGACATAACAGTGCTATCTGTGGTTTTGGTTTACATTGGATCCAAATGTGTATTCTCATGTAGTCAGTAAGCAGCCCACATTATAATTCTGAGGCCTAGGTTCTTTCGAGGTTCATTTATTCCTAGGACCTCAGATGGCTTCTGTTCAGCCAGGGCAGGGAAAAGCATCACAGACTAGACAGCAATAGGAAGGTTAGAACTCAGCAATACAATAACATAACTACCAGGAGACCAGAAAATGTATTTTATGTGAATACCAGAAATGAGGAAACTGGTCTGGTAAATGATAAGGCAGTCTCTGCCATAAGGCTAAGTCACCCAGCTCTCTTGATCTGGACCAGCTAGACAAGTAGGCATGGCAGGAACAAATCATACACACTGCTTCCCAACTGTGTATTCCTAGACACAAAATCTCACTGGATCAGTCTCTTATGCTACAGATCAGCATTTCCTCTTCACTCTCTGCCATAACAAACATGAGTGAACATTTCCATTTTCTTCCTGTTGCTGTCTTAATCCATGAGTTAATTCATCTTGGGATATAATCTGAAGCAATTTCCCAATCACCAGCACCATGAGCTTCTGCAGCTGTGAAGGTAAAGCTTGAGAACTAGAGACTGAGATAAGAGACCAGGTTAGCTCAGCTGTGTTTTCAAGTCCACAGCAATGGGCAAGAAAAATTTTAGTGATGCTAATTGTCTTTTGTAATAATACTTTTCCAGAAATGAAAAAAGGTATAGAAGAGGATTTTAACAAAAATATCAGTGTCTTCCTTTAGACCAGCAACTTTCCTGTCAGTTTATTCACTCTGGGACTAAATGTCATACCCTTCCTCTTACTGCCAGCACCCTCTTCCCATGTTTATGGACTTCGCTAGGGTGCACTGTTTGTTGTTAAACCATTGGATAATACTGTGGTGTGGGTAGATCATATGTTTATGTTCAAGATGATCACAGAAAAGTTATTTCTCTTCCCGTCCTCTACACCCTAGTGATAACCATTCATTCTGAGAAGTGAGTGTTTAAAACTTCTGACTGTTTATTCTCAAGTCTATCCTGATGAAATTAAAGCTTGTAACTTTGAATAATTAATAAATTAGCATCATCTGTGGCAGGAGACCTCTGCCTGGGCCACCAGGGTTCCATAGCCAAGTAGCCCCGGAAGAAAGCCCTCCCAGGAACGTGGAAACACCATGAGTGGGGTTAAGACAAGCACTGCTGCTCACCGGGACCTGGGGAACTCAGCCTGGGCCACAGGGCTCCAGGAAAGAGCTGGTATCCCAGGAGTGCTGACACACCCTCGAGCACAGGCAAAACCACCACTTCTGTTCAAACTCACTGGATCAAGAGGGACCCTTGCAGAGCCATCAGGACACAGGAACCAAGGGACAGCTGGGGACAAGATCCTTCTGGTTTCTGTCTGCTCCCCAGTGCTGACCCTGTGCCACAGCTCTCCAAACCCAAATACCTCCCAGAGAGAGCTGGTCTTCAAGGAGTATTGATACAGAGGCCTGCAGGAGGGACAAGTCACAGCCAGACAGAGTAAGCCCAGGTAACATCAGAGTTAACAAGATGGCAAAAGACAAAGGCAAGAACATAAGGAACAGAAACCGAGGCTACTTGGCATCATCAGAACCCAGCTCTCCCACCACAACAAGCCCTGGATACCCCAACACACCAGAAAAGCAAGACTCAGATTTAAAATCATTTCTCATGATGATGATAGAAGACTTTAAGAAAGAAATAAATAACGCCCTTAAAGAAATACAAGAGAACAGAGGTAAACAAGTAGAAGTCCTTCAAGAGGAAACACAAAAATCCATTAAAAAATTACAGGAAAACACAATCAAACAGACAAAGGAAATGAACAATCCAGGACCTGAAAATGGAAATAGAAACAATAAAGAAATCACAAAGGGAGACAACCCTGGAGTTAGAAAACCTAGGAAAGAGATCAGGAGTCATTGATACAACATCACCAACAGAATACAAGAGATAGAAGAGAGAATCTCAGGAGCAGAAGATACCATAGAAAACATTGACACAACAGTAAAAGAAAATGCAAAATTCAAAAAGCTCCTAACCCAAAACATCCATGAAATCCAGAACACAATGAGAAGACAGAACCTAAGGATAAGAGGTATCAAAGAGAGTGAAGATTCCCAACTTAAAGGATCAGAAAATATCTTCAACAAAATTATAGAAGAAAACATCCCTAACCTAAAGAAAGAGATGAACATAAATATACAAGAAGCTTACAGAACTCCAAACAGATTGGACCAGAAAAGAAATTCATCTCGTCACATTAAAGTGAAAACACCAAATACACAAAACAAAGAAAGAATATTAAAAGCAGTAAGGGAAAAAAGTCAAGTAACATATAAAGGCAGACCTATCAGAATTACACCAGACTTCTCATCAGAGACTATGAAAGCTAGAAGATCCTGGGCAGATCTCATACAGACCCTAAGAGAACACAACTGCCAGCCCAGGCTGCTATACCCAGCAAAACTCTCAATTAAGATAGATGGTGAAACCAAAATATTCTGTGACAAAACCAAATTTAGACAATATGTTTCCACAAACCCAGCCCTACAAAGGATAATAGATGGTAAACATCATCTCAAAGAGGGAAACTACACCCTAGAAAAAGCAAGAAAGTAATCTTTCAACAAACTCAAAAGAAGATAGCTACACAAACGTAAAAGTAACATCGAAAATAACAGGAACCAACAATCACTATTCCTTAATATCTCTTAACATTAATGTACTCAATTCCCAAATAAAAAGACATAGACTGACAGACTGGATCCATAAAGAGGACCCAGCATAAAATCGACCTTCACCCAAATGTCATCAAAAAAGATAAGGAAGGACACTTCATACTCATCAAAGGAAAAATCTACCAAGAAGAACTCGCAATTCTGAACATCTAAGCCCTAAATGCACGAGCACCCACATTCATAAAAGAAACTTTACTAAAGCTCAAAGCACACATTACATCTAAAACAATAATAGTAGGAGACTTCAGCACCCCATTATCATCAATGGACAGATCTTGGAATCACAAACTAAACAGAGACACAGTGAAACTAACAGAGGTTATGAACCAAATGGATTTAACAGATACCTATAGAACATTTCATCCTAAATCAAAAGAATATACCTTCTTCTCAGCACCTCATGGTACCTTCTCCAAAACTGACCATATAATTGGTCACAAAACAAACCTCCACAGATACAAGAAGATTGAAATAATCCCATGCCTCATATCAGATCACTACAGATTAAGGCTGGTCTTCAATGGCAATAATAAAAACAGAAAGCCCACATACACACGGAAGCTGAACAATGCTCAGTGACAACTTGGTCAAGGAAGAAATAAAGAAAGAAATTAAAGACTTCCTTGAATTTAATGAAAATGAAAGTACAACATACCCAAACTTATGTGACACAATGAAAGCAGTGTTAAGAGGAAAACTCATAGCTTTGAGTGCCTCCAAAAAGAAACTGGAGAGAGCATACACTAGCAGCTTAACAGCACACCTGAAAGCTCTAGAACAAAAAGAAGCTAATGCACCCAAGAGGAGTAGAAGGCAGGAAATAATCAAATTCAGGGTTGAAATCAACCAAGTAGAAACAACAAGAACTATACAAAGAATCAACCAAACCAGGAGCTAGTTCTTTGAGTGTTGGGAGCCGCCACCCCCCAGATGCTGAGACCTCTATAGGTCATGAGAAAATGAAGCCAAGAAGAACTTGAAAATAGACCATACAGTTTAGACCATACAAGTCTAGGAACTGGAAAATATTATGACTGTTCCGAGAGCTGAAGGTGAAGCCATGGAGACCACAAGGACAGGCTGTTTTCGTAAATGAACATCTGGGTCACTGTGACTGCTGGCTGAGCCCACCCCCTTCCCATAACCTCACACCCCCTGCTTCTCCCTGCCTCTGAGTTTTCCCCTTTTTGAATATTGTATAAAAGTAGTTGAGTTTTGAAAATAAACGAGACCTTGACAAAGAGCTTGCTTGGTCTCCTTCTTCTCTCTCTCACCCATTCTCTCCCACAGGTTTTGGGGTCTCCTCGGGTATCCCTCCAATAACTGGTCCCGCGGGTCGGGGCAGAGTGGCGCCCGAACAGGGACCTGAGGATTTGACCCCTTCCTGTCATAGATGGACCCCGAACAGTCCCAGAAGTGGACCCCAGAATAGTCCCAGAAGCGGACCCCAGAGTGACAGCTGCGCAGCCCCAATTTTCTGATGAAGAGAAGTTTATAGGCGGCTCTCTCCCGCGACCCACGAGGAAAGAGTCGTCCCCTGGTGAGTAGTCCGTCTATTCAGAGATGGGTAAAAAATTATCCAAAGAAATAGACTTTATTAAGGATTTGAAAGGCTCCCTGAGAGAGAGAGGAATTAGGGTTAAGAAAAAAGAATCTTGTTAATTTCTTTTGTTTTATTGATGAAACTCGCTACCTCCTAGCCCTTCCATTATAATTGATTTGGGTGATAAAACGGGAACGGCCTCGGGTCCCCCTTGGTGGCCGCTGCAGCAGCTCTTGCCGTCGCCATCGCCGCTTGCGCGGGAGGGGGGGGCGAGCCGCCACTGCCATCGCCGCTTGCGCTCCCGCCGCAGCCCCACCGCTGCCATCGCCGCATCGCAGCTTGCGCTCCCGCTGCCGCCATTGTCGCTTGCGTGGGGGACCGAGCCGAACGCCTCGGGTATAGATAAACCCCTCTCCTTCCACCAAGTCTCTTGGGGAGTTTTATACTTCCTTAAAATCCCTGGGAGATGGCTCCCTAAGAGATGACTTAAATTCGTCCAAAGATACCCTCAATTACCCGGTTCCTTTAAGACAAAGCGAAAGCAAAAGGGGGAGGGAGTCTTTTGATTCGAGAAATGAGGCTTCTTTGGAAGAGGAAGTGGCCAAATACCGTAATCCTGACTGGCCACCGCATTTAAATTGTGATCCAATGCACCCTTTACTTTAAGTGCTCTTGATTCACTTTCACAAGGAGGCCTTCTGTTACCAAAAGAATGGCTTCAAGTGACCCAAGCAGTCCTTTCAAGGGGACAATTTCTTAATTGGAAAGCTGATTTTTCTGACCGCTGCTACCAACTTGCTGAACTTAATCAGAAAAACCCCCATACGGCCTCATGGACCGCTGATAAACTGAAGGGTCAAGGTCTATATGCCTCAGAGGAGAAACAGGCTTGTTTCCCGGCTGCTCTCCTGAGTCAGACACGCCAGGCTGCTATGGGAGCTTGGCGTAATCTTTCTTCCTCAGGGTCAGCTTTTACACCTCTCACAAAGATTACCCAAGACACTAATGAGGATTTTTCAAAATTTGTTGAGAGGCTTCTTGAGATGGCAGAACGTATCTTGGGACATTGTGCCGCTGAGGACAAGATAGTAAAACAATTGGTTTATGAGAATGCAAACAATGCCTGCCATGCCGCCTTGCGCGGAAAGGCCAAAGATAAGAATCTTGATGAGATAATTAAAATTTATTAGGAGGTTGATCCCACCATCCATAAGATGTCTCAGGCCATGGAGGTTGCCATGGAAGCTGCTTTTGAGAAGGTTTTGCCTTTTGTTTCACCTACCCAATAGTTTGTTTGTTTGTTTTTTCCGAGACAGGGTTTCTCTATGATGGCTGAACACATGAGTTTAGCATGTATTAACACAATCTTATTTTTATGTGAGGTTTAGCACATCCCACTTCTACTTTAAATAGCTTGACCTCATTCTGGTCACTACTGCTAAATAGAGAAATTTATTTCTGGCAAGGAAAAAATTTTTGAGTTGTTCTGCCATCTACTGGACAAATGAGGAATAACGAAGAATTTATTAGGAATTTTCCAGTCATATAGTGGTGCAATGGTTACTATGACAGTCTCAGTTTCGCTTTGTTTATGTAACCTATCTTTGCTGCTCTGTTCTGAGAGCAGACTCTCTGGGGGCAGACTCTACAGTTATTTCCAAGGACCATTGGCCACCCTCCTGGCCCATTCAACCGTCCATGACTAACCTACAAGGTATTGGACAAAGTACTAATACACTTCAGAGTACTAGAAGTCTGATCTGGGAGGACCAAGAGGGAAACAAAGGTGTTGTCACTCCTTTTGTTGTCCCTGGCCTGCCTGTTAATTTATGGGGAAGAGATATTCTTTCTCAGATGGGGATCCTCATGTGCAGCCCTAATGAAATTGTTGCTAAGCAGATGCTGTCTCATGGATTTCTCCCAGGAAAAGGATTAGGAAAAAATGAAATGGGGATATCAGAACCCATCACTATAAAACCTAATACTGATAAAAAGGAATTGGGATATACACATTTTTCATGAGGGC
>JAPYYD010005403.1:0-12150 GCA_028551405.1 Uromys caudimaculatus | reverse complement strand
GCCGTTTTGTCCTATTGACAGTGTCCTTTGCCTTACAGAAGCTTTGCAGTTTCATGAGGTCCCATTTGTCTATTCTTGATCTTAGAGCATAAGCCCCTGGTGTTCTGTTCAGGAACTTGTCCCCCGTACCTAGGTGATCGAGAGTTTACCTAACTCCTCAGTGTCAGAGACCAATGTTTTTTTCCTCAGCGTCCTGACCTAACTCACTCTACAATAATCTAATTTTTAGAAATATTCCGAGTATCTAGAATAAGGTTTACTATCAATGTGGCAAGGATACTAGTTGTAATACTTCTCCATGGAGTAAACTAAGCTGCCTTTGTTAAAGTTCTTGAGATTTTTCCATTTATAACTGGAACCATTCAAAATGGCTGATCCTAGTTCATTATTGGATGTATACTATGCTAACCATTGTTTTTCCTTTTAATTTCTTGTATATCCACCCATAAAAGTCTGAATGTGTTCAGTCCTGTGAAGGCGTGTGGGGCCAACTCCTCTCTTCCTAAGAACAATGCATTCTTAAGGCTGCCTTCACTTGGAGTTTATGAATTACTTTAAAAATGCAGTCGTTAGTTCCAATTTCTGTCTGTCAACTTTCTTACACTTTGGGATGCTTTCTGAAAGATTTTCTCAAAGGAAGTATTTTTACCTTACCAGTGTTAAGGTTCCTGCTGTCTCTCCAGTCCAGTTTATTAAACTCACCGAGCTGATTTCAGAGTTCATGCATTTTCTTTCTTTCTCCTCATTTTTCTCTAAAGGTGGCTAAATATTTGTTCCCAGCTCAGCTCCTCTCCTAGCTGCAGGGAAGCCTTCATCAGTCCCTGCTGCTCTGCCTTCTTGAGCAAGAGCCTGTCACAGCACACATCCTGCTTGTCGAAATGCTGTTTTCACACATTATTAGGATTTCAGCAGGATGAGAGCAAAGTTTAGTCCTATGCTATTTAGAAACATAGGTTTGCTGAAGGAATAAGGCAAAGAAGATTTCATCAGAGATGTTTGTTCCAGAAATCTATATAAATAGAATCGTTCTTGTGCCTCCATGTTACAGAGAGGCCTGGGATTATTTAATTATGATATTAATAAAGATTTTTGTTTTGATGATGTCTTTTGTTTTGCCATTGCTCAGGCTAACCTGAAATTTGCTATGTGGCCCAAATTTACAGCAATTTTCCTTCTTCATCATCCTGGGTGCTTGGATTATAGACATGAACCACCATATCTGGCTAAATTATGTTTTTTAAGTGAAACTGATAAGAAAATGCACATATGTATGTGCATATGTACGTGATAGGGAGGAAGTATTGTATTGATCTTTCTGTTTGATACTTTTGCTTCTTTTCATTTGTCTGTGGATTCAGTCTTTATTCCAGTACAACATTATTCCCACCTGGAGTTTTTGTTGTTCTTGTTGTCAAATACATTGTATTTTTACATTAGATTTAAAATAATACAAGAAATTAGTAATCACGCAGTATTTTATTTTTACAGTGCTTAAAGATCAAACTCAGGGCCTTGTATATAATAGGGGAAACAGTCTACCATTGAGCAATTTCCTTAGTCCTTGGTTCTTTGAGACTTGGTCAAGCTAAGGAATTCAACCTGGCCTTGAACTAGTTAGGTATCCCAGGCTAGCCTTGAATGTGCAATCCTTCTGCTTCTGCCTCTTAAGTGCTGGGACTATAGGTGTCTGCCAATACCTGTAAATGAACTTACTAGCCTCACCCCTTCCCCCTGCCCAAGTCCATGGAAAGTCATTCCAGTACCTTCATTGTTTCTCATAAGAAGTTAGATATTATTTTATTGGAATTCCTTTATCCATGATTTTTTCCTTGTTGCTTTCAAGATTTTATGGCTTGTCTTTGAGAGGATTTGTGTGTGCAGGTATAAATGCATATAGAGGCTAGAGGAGGGCTGAGGCATCCTACCTCATTACTCCTTGCCCTGTTTCCTTGAACCAGGGTCTCTCACTGAGCCCAGAGCTAGGCTAGCGGCCAGTGATCTCGTCTCTGCTCCTAACAGCACTGGGCTTACAGGTGTGCAGCCATACCTGACTTTTTCTGTCGGTGCTGGCATCTGAATTCAGCTCTTCATGTTTGAGTAGCAAGTGCTTTTACCTACTAAGCCATCTCTCCAACCTGATCTTTCAACATTCTAAGTATAGTGTGCCTGAGCTTGGACCTCCATCTTCAGCCTGCTTGAAATTCATTGAATTTCTTAGTTATGTAGAGTTAATGTTATTCCTCAAATTCATGGAATTTTCAACAATTATTTCTTTGAACATTTTTCTGTTTATCCTTTAGGGATGCCTATTATACATTGTATATATGGTGTGTTTAATGTTGTCTTCCATTTCATTAACACTCTGTACATAGTTCTTTGTCTCTTTCACTCTCCTCCTCAGATTACATTAATGTTGATATCAGTCTATCCTGAGACCTGCTTACCTTGACCTCCTTCAGTTTGGTGACTGAATTTTCCTTCTTCAGTATTTAGTTCTTTTTTTTTTTTTTGTTTGTTTTTTGTTTTTTCGAGACAGGGTTTCTCTGTGTAGCCCTGGCTGTCCTGGAACTCACTCTGTAGACCAGGCTGGCCTCGAACTCAGAAATCCGCCTGCCTCTGCCTCTCAAGTGCTGGGATTAATGGCGTGCGCCACCACTGCCCGGCTAGTTCTTTTATTGGTTTACAATAATTTCTGTTTATAGAAACTCTTTTTGAGCCATTATTATCATGCCTTTTTGGTTTTACTTAATTCTGTTTTGTGATTTTTAACAGTTTTTCAGTTATTTGTTTTGTATGTGTGTGGGCGTGCATGTTGTAGCAGCTGTGGGGAGGTCAGAGGACAGCTGTAAGAGAGAACCTGTAAGAGTTGCTTCTCTCTTTCTAACCTGCAGGACCTAGGATTGACCTCGAGTTGTCAGTGCTTTGAGGAAGCAGCTTTCCCTACTGTGCCATCTGGCTGGCCCTACTTATTTATTTTTAATTAACATAGAAAATGTTTCATTATGGTCTTTTGAGACATGTTTTGTCTTTGTCAATTCTCCTGCTCCCATTTTCTCCTCTCTCTGCTTCCTGCTTTCTACCTTTTCGTCTCCAGTAGTCCCTCTTTTGTCAATGTGAAACATGGCTTTCCTTAGTTCTTTCAACATATTTATAATGGCTTTTTAAAAGTCATTGTCTCCTAAATTCAATGTTAGATCCTTTTAAAAGCAGATAATGCTGCCTACTGTTGCCCTGTGTTATGATTTACCCTGTTCTAGTTATTCTCATGGTTTCTCTGTTTTACTGAAAAAATGGACATTTAAGGGAATTTATTACTGCACCTGTGTTTAGTGATTCCCCCCCCCCCCGGGCCTGCTGGTTTTGTGACTTTCATGTTAGTTTTGTGACTTGGTTGGAGAAGTCTATGTCTCTATATTGTGCCACTCTTAATATGGCTCCTTCAAGGGCACAGCCTTGGGCAGGGGCACTTATTTTAATCCTCCCTCAAATGATTGTTACAGCTGAGCTCTCAAACTATCTTGCCCTTTGCTGTCCCTGTCATATTTCTATTGAATCTTGCTGCGTGGGTGTTGCACCCAGTTGGTAGTCTCCCTTATTAACTGATAAGTCTAACATATTTTTTTATGTTCTTAATTGAAATAGAATTACATCACTTCCCTCCTCAAAGAAACCATGCTTCAAACCACTCCAGTGCCCCCCACTATCAAGTTGATAGCTTCTTTTACTTTGATTATATCTGCTACATATGTGTGTGTACAAATATATATGATTACAACATGCTGAATCTTTGTGTTGTTTTATATTCTATTCTTCTGGATTGTTCACATGAATATTGTAATTGATTCAAATGATAAATATTCAAATGACTGTTACAACCAAGAACTGATACTAGATCATTACTCTCAAGTTATATTCTTTACTGTACTGAAGAAATGAAATGGACAGAAATCTGAGGATGTACCCTTTGCTCTGAAAGTGAGCAAATTTTTAACATGTGAGCAATCCAGAGTCTCTTGTCTTTTTCTCAAAATGAGACTACTTGTACTTAATAAGTCATTATATTCTTAAAAATTGAAATTTGGTCACTAAGAAAGACTGAACAAAAATTATCTCCACCTGCCACAAGCAGCTAAAACAGCTTTCCTCACTCTATTCCTGACAAAGCCAGAAAAGTAGCAGGAGCTGAAGCCTTTACATCTGCAATCTTAGCTCCTAAGACACTGCCACTACCTGCTTGAACTGTAGGTCTGTGTACTCCATTCTTTTGTGTGCCCTTTATAAAGTTATTTCCATACACACATGCATACACATGTGGACACAAACACTTACTCTCTAAGAAGTATTTTTTGGTGTGTCTGTTGATAAACTATGAAGAATTTGAACTATCTGTGTACAGGGTTTTATAGGTGCTTTGTAAACATCAGAATCACTTGGGACCTTTTCTCTAAAAACCTGAAATCAAATTATACAACCAGGGACAACTACTTTACCAGGAGCTATTCACAAGCTGTCCACTGATGAAGGCAGGGAAATCCTACTTGTAACTAATGTTTCTATGTAAAGGCTAAGAGATGATCTCAGTCAATCTGATTTACCAGGGGAGAAGGTCTAATGTGCTGTCCACAGCAACAAAGTTCAATACTAAATCAAGATGACAGAAAGCATGTGAAGTAAGTAAACCACTCCGCAGATCTCCATCCAAATCTGCAGATCACCCCTGCCACTGGTCTACTAACTGGCAAAAGTCCTGGGCAGCTCTCATAATAGCTGCTTTTCCACTTTCTGGGGACAGAACCTTCACTGCTGGAGGGCAATTTAAAACTTGTCTTTGTCATTACTGTTTGCAAACTCTGATGAGTATTTGGAACAATCTAAGTCCCAAGGTTCCTTCTTTTGTAAAATTTCAACCATCAATCTTGAGTTATTTTTCTTGAAAACACCCGACTCCTACCATCATGTCCCTCTGCCCTCAGCCTCAAGTCCTGTTCTTGAAGCCTGCCCTAACCTCAGGAAAGCTCCTTTTAGCTGTCTTTTTCTGTAGCTTATTCTCTGAAAAATTCATAGCTGATCTACCTTTCATTTACTGGCATAGTACTGCCAGGCTCTTCTTAGCTGTTTACTACCAGTCTCTCTTTTTTCACATTGCCCATAGACTTGAAAATTACTCATGTTGCATTACACATAAAGTCAGCTCCCTATTGAGAGCTACAAAGCTGTGCTTAGAGCCATGTCTTCCTCAGGCCCTCTCCTCTCCCCTCCCCTCCCCTCCCCTCCCCTCCCCTCCCTTCCCCAATCCGATCCTGATTCTGATTCTCTGGAGCAGGCAATGGAGGCAGTAACTTTCCTTGTGTTGATACTTTGTTCTATGATATAAGGGGTAGAGGTGGCAGCCCTGGGTCTTCTTAGTTTACATCTCCTGGTATGAAATCTTCACCTTCTCAATGATCAGGGGCAAACCCATTCAGAACATAGAGTGTTGTTGTTGTTGTCGTCGCCAAGTCATTGTTGTCCTTGCTGTTGCTGCCTCCTAGGCTAGAGCTTCTGTCCTATAAAAAACCAAGTGCTGGAAGGAAAAGAGAAGCCCTGATCCTTTTGATCACACTCGATAGGAATAGAGCACCTATAACACCAAGACATGGTATCGTCCTAGACTCGGCTGGAAAGAATCCCATCTTCTTGGCTACTCTGAATATAATTTCTGCCACCTGAGGTTAAACAGATTATGCTCAGAAGCTCCAGAACTTTACTTTTCTTATCAGTATTTAGTGAAGTTTCCTGAACAGTGTTTTTCCATTTGTTATATATTCTTAGGACCTTTTACAGAAACTTTAAATGGTTTTTAAACAGAAATTTAACTGGTTATAGTAATTTTTCTGGAGATAGGCTCTGAGGTTCTTGGGGCACTTCTAGTTTGACAGAAATACCCATAAAATAAGCTATAGTTCTTCGAACACATTTTACTTCCTGTACCTCATCAATGCGTTTTGGTGTTTTCCTCCTTTGATCTGAAATTGGAAGGCCTTTGCCATAACCATCAGTTTCAGTTCAAAAAACATTTCAATTTTGAATATGCAAATCTAACTTAGTTTACTTTTCTTTAGCAACATGGACTTCCTGGCAGGGAAGAGGGAAAAAATTGTCTGTGACCTACCAAAACCTTAGTTTGCTTAGCAATTTGATCTCTGAGAACTTCAGAGTATTAGAGAGAGGGAAGAGGCTTTCATTCTTTGGATACAAGCAGTTTTAATTCCTGGTGATGGTGAAGTTATGAGCCACATTTCTGCAGTCATTGTCCACACAGGTGAACTTTTTTACCTTCAATTTGTAATATTGGCACTTAGGTTTTGAGGGGTTTAATGCCAGCCGATAGCTGGTACCCTCAGGGATGGTTTGCAGCTGCTGTTTCACAGCTGGGTAATTATTCTCAGAGAATCTTATTTTCATGGTTAATGGGGCATCTGAAGGCTTATTCTGAGACAAGCTAGACCTAGTACTTATTTTTATAAGGCCTCAGAGTTAAGACTTTTAAAAAATATTTTTTTTTATTTCATGTGTAAGAGTATTTGCCTGCATGTATGTAGCATGTCTAGTGACCACAGAGGCCAGAAGAGGGTGTTGGATTTCCTGGAATTGGAGTTACAGGTGGTTATGAATTGCCCTGTAGGTGCATAGAAGTGAACCAAGGTTCTCTTTAAGAACAGTCAGTGCTCATAACCACCAAGCCATCTCTCCAGACCCAAGGATGGGTTATAAAAAAATTTCTAAATACTTGGAAATAAGAAAATTAATTCATGACTACACAAATATGAAATTTGAATTTGTATCCATACACAATTATATTGGCACATGGCCCCTGTTTCTGTGTTTGTGAGTGGTCTGTATTAGTTTCCACATTCCTATAGTTGAGTATAGTAGTCAGAACAGATACTCGAAGTTCTACAGAACTAAAATTACTGATCCTGTAGTTCCCAAGATAAAACTCAAAAAGGGACCTATCATGACTGCACTCCGGAAGACCCAACAAGCAGCTGAAAGAGTCAGATGCAAATATTTGCACCCAACCAATGGACAGAAGCTGCTGGCCCCTGTGGTTGAATTAGGGAAAGGCTAGAAGAAGCTAAGGAGGAGGGCAACCCTGTAGGAGGACCAGCAGTCTCAATTAACCTGGACCCCTGAGATCTCTCAGATACTGGACCACCAACCAGGCAGCATACAGCAGCTGATATGAGGCCCCCAACACATATACAGCAGAGGACTGCTGGGTCTGGGTTCAGTCAGAGAAGATGCACCTAACCCTCAAGAGACTGGAGTCCCCAGGGAGTTTAGAGGTCAGGTGTAGTGGGGGTGGGGACATCCTCGTGGAGATGGGGTGGGGAGGAGGTATGGGATGTGGAACAGTCGGAAGGTAGAGGGGGGATAAAATCTATAGTGTAATAAATAAATAAAAAGACAAAAACAAAAAAATACTCGGTTTGAAATGTGTATTAGTGAGACAGTGTTGGTAATTTTTTAATAGATTATTTTAAGATTCAAAATGTGACACAACAGGGCCCAACACAGTAGAAAAAGAGAATTTCAGGACAATTAAATATATTTTTAAATTAAAGTAGAAACAAGAATTCTACCTATACTTCCATAAAGCACATTATAAGTTGTAAATTTTCCCACATTTTCTGGTTTATCTTAGATCATGACATTATGAAAACGTTCTCTATAATACATTTTTTTAAAATTTAAAAGCAGCCTTGCCCTTTATTTGATATCCCATTTGGGCACACACTATACTTTTTAAATTATCCATTTTGTGTAATGTATGCACATGCATTCATGTGAGTTATGTTTCTGTTTATGTGAGTGCATGTAAATGATACCAGAGGTTGATGTCAGCTATTTTCCTAAAGTGCTGTCCTCATTTTTTGATACAGTCTCTCATTTATCCTGGAGATCATCTATTTATCTATGTTGACTGTCCAACATGCTTTAGGGAATCTATCTTCCTACTTATGAACCTCAGCGCTAGGATTATAAACAAGCCCCAGGTCTGGCTTTCATTTGGGTGTTGTGGCTCCCAACTCAGGTTCTTACACTTGTGTAGCAGACAGTGTGTACTGAATAAACCATCTCCCCAAACCCACAAAAGTATTTTCTGAGGTTAAATCTTTACTATGTCCAACTTTCTGGATACCTCTATTACTTTAGTTTAAAACTTGGAAGAAGTTAGAGGAATGGTTCTTCTTGCCATATAAATTATTTCAAAATTAAAGTTGACATACAGAAATTTAAGGTCTAAAATTATTTTCAGGTCTCTATGTATGTTCAGCCAGCTTTGGACCTAGCATAAAGCTGGAGATAATCTTGAACTTCTATCCCCAAAGTGCTGAGATTACATGCATACACCACCAAACCTAGTTTAAGGACCATTGATGATAAGGTTGAATTTTTTAAACTATTTTTTTCCTGAAGTTTAAAGAAAAGATTGAAATCACATTTATCAAATCTTGATCTTAGAGCATGAGCCATTTGGAATTCTGCTTAGGAAATTTCCCCCTGTGCCAATGAGTTCAAGGCTCTTTCCCACTTTGTCTTCTATTAGATTCAGTGTATCTGGTTTTATGTGGAGGACCTTGATCCACTTGGACTTGAGCTTTGTTCAAGGTGACAAATATGGGTCTATTTTCATTTTTCTACATACATATAGCCAGTTAGGCCAGAACTATTTATTGAAGATGCTTTCTTTTTTCCATTGTATATTTTTTACTTCTTTGTTAAAGATCAAGTGACTGTGTGTGATTTTATTTCTGGGTCTTCAATTCTATTCCATTGATCAACCTGTCTGCTTCTGTACCAATATCGTGCAGTTTTGGTTGTGAGTCTAGCCTTTAACGGCTGAGCCATGCAGCTTTTATCACTACTGATCTGTAGTATAGTTTGAGGTCATGGATGGTGATTCCCCCAGCAGTTCTTTTATTGTTAAGAATTGTTTTTGCTATTCTGGTTTTTTTTTTTTGCCTTCTCAGATGAATTTGAGAATTGCTCTTTCCATGTCTTTGAAGAATTGTGTTAGAATTTTGATGGAGATTGTGTTGAATCTGTAGATTGCCTTTGGTAAGATGACCATTTTTACTTTGTTAATTCTGCCAATCCATGAGCATGGGAGATCTCTCCATTTTCTGAGATATTCTTTGATTTCTTTCTTGAGGAATTTGAAATGATTGTCATACAAATCTTTCACTTGTTTGGTTAGAGTTACCCCAAGATATCCTGGAAAGCTTCTGTAAGGCAAAGGACATAATCAATAGGATAAATCAGCAACCTACAGATTGGGAAAAAATCTTCACTAACCCCACTCCGATAGAGGACTAATATCCAAAATATATAAAGAACTCAAGAAGCTAACCACCAAAAAGCCAAACAACCCAATATAGAACTAAAGAGAGAATTCTCAATAGAAGAATCTCGAATGACTAAGAAGCACCTAAAGAAATGTTCAACATCCTTAGTCATCAGGGAAATGCAAATCAAAACAACCCTGAGATTCCACCTCACACCAGTCAGAATGGCTAAGATCAAAAACTCAGGTGACAGCACATGTTGGCAAGAATATGGAAAAAGGAACACTCCTCCATTGCTGGTGAGATTGCAAGCTGGTACAACCACTCTGGAAATCAATCTGGAGGTTCCTCAGAAAAGTGGAAATAGATCTACCTGAAGACCCAGCTATACCACTCTTGAGAATATACCCAAAAGATGCCCCACCAAGCCACAGGGGCACGTGTTCCACTATGTTCATAGCAGCCTTGTTTGTGATAGCCAGAAGCTGGAAACAACGCAGATGTCCCACAATAGAAGAATGGATTCAGAAAATGTGGTTCATTTACACAATGGAATACTACTCAGCAATTAAGAACGAGAACATCCTGAGTTTTGCAGGCAAATGGATGGAACTAGAAAATATCATCCTGAGTGAGATAAACGTTAAGAAGCCAAAGGGCCTAAGTGAGGACTCCTCAATCCCTCTTGGGAGGGAGAAGAAAGCAATCACAGGAAGGGGGGCAGAGGGAGGGATATGGGTGGGAAAGGGGACAGGGAGGTGAAGAGGGGAATGCAATCAGGTATTGGGTGGGGGAAAAGGACTGAAGCCCTGAGGGCCAGCAGAAAGAATGGAAACAGGCAACCTCGGGAGGCAGGAGGTTGGGGGACCCTCCAGAATACACCGGAGACCTGGGAGGTGAGAGACTCTCAGGACTCAAAGGGAGGGACCTTAGATGAAATGCCCTACAGTGGGGAGAGGGAACTTGTAGAGCCCACCTCCAGCAAAAAGACAGGACAAGTGAGAGAGGGGTTTGCCATCCCACAGTCAAAAACTCTGACCCATAATTGTTCCTGTCTGAAAGAACTGCAGGGACAACAATGGAGAAGTGCCTGAGGAAAAAGAGATCTAGCTTCAGGCCCAAATTGGGATCCAGCTCAAGGGGAGGCTCCAATGTCTGACACTATTATTACTAAGGCTATGGAGTGCTCACAAAAAGGGACCTAGCATGACTGCACTCTGAAAGACCCAACAAGCAGCTGAGAGTCAGATGCAGATATTTGCACCCAACCAATGGACAGAAGCTGCTGACCCCTGTGGTTGAATTAGGGAAAAGCTCGAAGAAGCTGAGGAGGAGGGCAACCCTGTAGGAGGACCAGCAGTCTCAGTTAACCCGGACCCCTGAGATCTCTTAGACACTGAGCCACCAACCAGGCAGCATACAGCAGCTGATGTGAGGCCCCTGGCACATATACAGCAGAGCACTGCCGGGTCTGGGTTCAATCAGAGAAGATGCACCTAACCCTCAAGAGATTGGAGGCCCCAGGGAGTGGGGAGGACAGGTGGGGTTGGGAGTTGGGGATAGGGACATCCTCATGAAGATGAGGGGTGGAGGTATGGGATGTGGAACAGTCAGAGGGTGGACAGGGAGTGGGAGAAAATCTGGAGTGTAAAAAATAAAATAATAAAAAAAAAAAAGAGTAGATTGAGTACATGAGAGGCCCGTGGAACATGCCTATAATCTTAGGATTTGGGATGTGAAAGCAGGAGGATCGAGGAGTTCAAGGTCATCTTCGGCTACACGCGAGTCTGAGGCCAGCATGGGCTACATGACACTTAGTCTCAAATGAATTATGTTCAGCTCGGTGATAGTCAATGTAATTTACAGCTGGGGACAGTGCTCTAAATGTAATCTGACTAACACAGAATTCACTGAGGCTATTTCTTTCTAGATATA
The DNA here is from genome assembly GCA_028551405.1 of Uromys caudimaculatus. Lineage (NCBI taxonomy): Eukaryota > Metazoa > Chordata > Mammalia > Rodentia > Muridae > Uromys > Uromys caudimaculatus. The sequence continues at coordinate 883 of JAPYYD010005403.1, read as the reverse complement.
TCCTGCAGGACCTAGAGTGGCATTAGCATCCCTACTCAGTCTTATTTCCTGTTGGATTTGCACTCATCTAAATATCTAGCCTTTTCTTCTTTCCTGTACTCAATGTCATAAAGGTTTTTACTTTTATTTATTTAAATTTTTCATACATATATTTTTTATTTTTGATACTTTATTTACATTTCAAATGTTTCCATCTTTCCAGGTCTCCCCTTTGGAAACCCCTTATCCAATCCCACCTCCCCTGCCTCTATGAGGGTATTCCCCCACACACCCACCCACTCCTGTCTTCCCTCCCTAGCATTCCCCTATACTGGGGCATCAAACAACCTCACACGCAAGGGCCCCTCCTCCCACTGATGGCCAACAAGGCCCTCCTCTGCCACATATGTGGCCAGCACCATGGGCCCCTCCAGATGCATTCTTTGGTTGGTGATTCAGTCTCTGGGAGCACCGGGGGGGTCAGGTCAGTTGACACTGTTGCTCCCTCCCCATGGGGCTGCAAACTCCCTCAGCTCCTCCAGTCCCTTCTCCAACTCCTCCATCTGGGACACCACGCTCAGTCCAATGGTTGCTGTGAATTGAATCATGGGCGTTCCGAACTTTTGGGCTAATATCCACTTATCAGTGAGTACATACTGTGTTTGTTCTTTTGTAACTGGGTTATCTCACTAAGGATGATATTTTCAAGTTCCATTTGCCTGTGAATTTCATGAAGTCATTGTTTAATAGCTGAGTAGCATTCCATTGTGTAAATGTGCCACATTTTCTGTATCCATTCCTCTGTTGAGGGACATCTGGGTTGTTTCCAGCTTCTAGCTATTATATTTATATATATATATATATATATATATATATATATATATATATATATATATATATATAT
>JAPYYD010005402.1:0-12150 GCA_028551405.1 Uromys caudimaculatus | reverse complement strand
TCGCCTCTGCGTAGGCAGCGGATCGACCCTGGTGCACCAGTCCCTAATAAACCTCCCGCTTTACACCGAGAAGGCTTTCGTGTGTTCCTTGGCCGCCGCAACCCGAGACTGAGTAGGGGTTCCCCCTCGCGGGAGTCCTACAGGTCAAGTCTTCTCAGTTCTCCCTGCCTCAGAGCGGTGCTGTGATCTTGTAGAGGAAACAACATGCCAGATATCATACTCACTTTCTAGGCCATCTTCCCAAGGGGCTGAGATGCCACAGGGAAGTTGCCTTTCTTACGTAGTCCCTGCCAAATAAGCTTGTTGTGAGTAAGGCTGGAACTCTAAGTTGAGTCCCTCGGAAATTAATTTTTGTTTTTTGATAGGGTGTACAATCTTCTTCATACACATAGGTGAGAAAATGTCTTTGGAATTTTCTCGGTTTATTTCCTTTTCCTTATCTGCGTCTACCAGACTTCCATGGAGTCTTCAAGGCACATCGTACCCATTGGTACCAAGAATCTTCAGTGACAAGTTTTTGATGATTCTCAGGACTTTTGTTTCAGGGTTTTGGGTTGCGCTAACCCTTTGAATACCTTTAATGAAGCTATTACACAAAGCTGTTACCGTGTTGTGCTTCTGTGTTGGTAGAGTTTAATCCCAGTGCGGCTGGCAGCTGTGCTCACAACTCCTGTGAGAAGCTCCGTGAGTGTAGAGCCAGCGTGGGGAAGGAAGAAGAGTGGAGGGGACAGGAAAGAGGAAAGTGACAGGTAGAAGATGACCTGAAATATTTAATAGACACATTCCACTTCAGGCCATAAATCCAGTCATTTCTGAACTTCCTTATTCAAAGAGCAAAATAAAACCAAAAGCAAACAAACAGAAACCCACGGTTTTTTTTCAATTGAATTCATTCAGTTTGAGATTGACTTTTCTCCTTTCTTTGGACACATTTTACATAAACACGTATAAAATGTGTGCACTTACAATACACTAGAAGTGAGTGAGGTAGAGCCACAAGTGAAGCCTGCTTTGCTTAAGCTGTCTCAGTACATTATATGCTTACTCTTCACTTAACTCTATAACAACTTGATCAATTAGTATTGCCAGTCATAAATGCAGAAGTCAAAGCATCAGTGTAGTCAGGATAATATTCCCCTTGGAATGACAAATAAAGTGTAAATCTGAGATTGATGAAAGAGCATGTTTAAGCCTGTATTTGTATGTATGTGTATACATTCACATACAGTCTGTCAATATCTGTGGATTATGGATCCTGTATTCAACCAATAGCATATAATCGAAAACATTTTTTAAAAAATACATCTGTATTAATCTCTTCAATCTTTCCTGTCACTGTTCCTAAACAAGCCATCATAACAATTAGATGCATAGTATTTATTTTGTAATGGTAGGGACCAATGTATATAAGGGTGTACCCTACAACTGAGCTTTAATTCCAGACAAATTTAGCATTTATATTATCTTAGGAATTATAGAAAGCTACAGATGATGGTAAGTATACAGGAGATTCTACACAGATTATCAGTGAATACCACATCATTTTTCTAGTGAAAACTTAAATATTCTTGAATGTTCGCATTTGTGGGATGTCCCAATGTACACCAAAAGATGACTGAATATTCATATATATGGTATACATATGTATATACAGTACACTTTTATTTAGCAATGTGAAACAAAACTGGTCCATTAGTGGTAAGATGATTAGCTCAGTGTCCTATTTTGAATCAATGTGAAGCTTCCCACAAGTTAGAAGTTGTTGACTTACTTGTGGCAGTAAAGTCAACTGTTTTTCTTTTTCCAGTTTCTTTTGAGAAAGGGTCTCACCATGTTGTCCAGGTTACCCCTGAACTTTCTACCCCTCTGCTTTCTTAGTTGAGATTACAAGTATATACCGCTGCCCTTAGAATTAACTCTTTAAATCATGGATTGACATGTGAATACTGAGAAAACCTTCTGCTTTCATCACAGATGAGTGGCCTGAAAGAAGACTTTATTGGGATGTTGTAAATGACTAGAAGTGAGTGGAAGATGGCAGCGATCAGTAGAAGATTAAGTTTAAAGCATCCTTTTCTATGCTTAGTACTTTCAAGGGAAACATGTGGGGTTTAAAACACATTACCCACTGTAAATAATGCTCTATGGCTGTATAGTTCCTTTGAGACTAATAACCTTGATGTAAAAAAACAAGTGTAGTGACACTACTGTGGAAAATAATACATCACATAGTTATCTCTAATTTCTTTTTATTGCTCAGAGTAAGCAAAGTCTGTTTTAGTGGCTTGACATTATCCATAATGTGAGACCACCACGCATCCAGAGACCATATCTTTACCTGAGAAGCCTTCTTCCTCACTCATGGCTTGCATTCCCATTAAGACAATCTGCTGCCAGTTTCACTGGCAGATTATGCTAGTCTGGTCAGCACTCCAGGTTTTGAACGAGGTATCCCTCCTGTTGGAACCATATTCCCAGTCCTTACTCACCTGATGAGCATCAAATACCGTATTCACTATGGGTATCCTTTGGATGAGGTCCCTTAATCATCTTGGTCAGGAATAACCATCTTGCCCCCAGGCTTTTGTGACTTGTAATTTTCTTTTTCTCCTTCAGTGCCTTGCTCATCAGAGCAGTCTTTGCTAGCAGAAGGAAGCTAAAACAGAGACCTATAACTGGACAATATTCAGAGAATGAGAGAGATTGGAGTACTCAGTCCTAAACTAGATGTTTTTATCAAACTCCTTCCCTCAAGGCTTAGGGAGCTATGTACAAAGATGAGGCAGAAAGATTTTAAGAGACAGAGGTAATGGGTGACTCTAAGGAAACAGTGTCCTCCAGACACAAGAGGACAGGTGGACATGTGAAATCACAGAGACTGTCAGACACACTGGGCCTCCACAGTTCCGAGCACTAACCAAGGAGCTATCTGTAATTGATATCCTTTGCAAATGAAAATTCGTTTTCTCCAGTGGACTCTCACTGCACTGAATTTATTAACCACGCTTAAGGGTAGGCCCATGTCCTGGAGTAGTTTTCCAACACAAAACAAAACAAACTCAGTGGTATTTTTGTAGACTTTTTGTCTCATATTGCTTATCTGGGCTTTTTGTTTTGTTCTTATTGATCTTTTGCTTGTGTATTTTGGTTTCTCTTTTTGTGGAGTGTGTGTGTGTGTGTGTGTGTTTCTTGTTTTGTTTTTGTTTGCTTTTTAAAAGAGAAACAAAGAACAATTGCAAAGCTGAGTGTATGTGGGGACTGTGATAAAGATCTGGCAGGAATTGGGGAGGAGGAATTTTTGAAGAGAATATAATATATAAAAAATATTTTTCAATAAATAGGCAATCAGATATAGATTACACTTCATGCAATAGCCATTGAAAAAAATGGCAAGATTTGCTTTGCGAAATAGTTCAAGTACTCATAGCTTTAAGCTTTGTGGTCAAACTGCTTGAGTTAAACATTAGTTCAATCTTTTATTGTTGTGTTTTGTTTCATTTGATTTTTTTGTGTTAGGGTCTTGCTATTGCCCAGATGAGCCTTAACCTTGTGACCGTTCTGCCTCAGCCTTCAGAACTAGTTCTCTATGTTATCAGCTATAGGATTCTATATACTTTTACCTTCTTTGGGTCTCCGTTTTGTTATCAATAAAGTGAGGGTGACAATATTACAACTTAGTGAGATCACTATGGAGATGAGTTGACATGACCCATCAGGACATGCTTTCAACAAAGTGTACTACCTTGTTTTCTAAGGAAGAAGAGTTCCTAGTGTCTGGCTGACCACAGTTCTGTCCCAAGCACAACCACACCTGTTTCTAGACTATCTGGCACATTTTGATTTCCTTTCTTTCTGGGTGGGTCAGCTGCTATGAAGGGGAAAGCTGGCAGGGTCTTAATGTTTGGAGTTTTACTGCTTTGGCCTACTTTTTGAGACATGGTCTTTCTATAATATGTAGCTCAGACAGGTATCCAACCCACAGTCCACACTCCTCATTCCCCTCAGTGCTGTGATCACAGGCAAGTGCCACCAAAGCCTGCTCAAGTTTAGACCTTTATAAGACTCTGATCAGCATGTTTCCCTGCTTCTGACCTAGTCCAAAGGATATCTTGGGGATGAATGGATATAATAGAGATTTGGTAAGTTGTAGTCCTTCTACAACTTCTGGTCAGCACTCCAGGGGTAATGGGTGTTTGAACCTAAAGTTCTCAAACACAATCACCAAACATTTCTTTTCCAAAATGGTACATTAATAAGAATTAATTAGGTAGGAACAGCTGACACAGCAGTGGCTCTGCCTTACCTTGCCAGTCAGAAATGCTCAGATAAACTTTATCGTGGCTACTTTATTGTGGCTACATAACAAGAGTCCTTTCCAGTGAGTGTGACTGCATGTGATGGGCTGTAGTCTTTGTGGAAAGGGACAACTTATACTTGTGAAATTCCAATTAGCAAGAACAGCTCTCCTAGGTATATTCTCTCTAGACTGTAGGTCAACGTTTTCTTTATGGGTTAAGCCTTTATAAAATCAAATTGACACATACATGCTTAGATTTAATCTGGGTTTCCTTAGTATGAGTTCCTTTATCTATTTTTCTCCAAAATGAAAGATTCTTTAAGTTATTGGAAGTCCTCTTCAGACATGAATACAGAGAGTTCTTACGTGTCATAAAAAAGATCTCTCTGTAAGCCAAGAGAATTGATTCTTTGTTTTTCTTCCTTGAAGGAGTTTAAGATGAACCAACATCAAGTTGATTGAGCAAGTCACCAGATTATACTTTAACAAAAACTAATGCTCATTTTGACCTTTAATCCATGCCTGGTGGCTACTGTGAACACTTTTATCTAATCTATTTGTCTCCACAAACAGTTTCAGGCATTTGCATTTAGTGAAAACAACCTAGACCTTTCCATGGACATGGAGGTCAGTCTCAACCAACACAGGATTTTGAGTCAGTTTCTCAGTCTTTTTTGGAGGGGGTGGTGGTAAAGGCTGTGGTTTTCAAAAAGGGTGTTTAACAAGTAGTATAAAACTAGAATTTTAAAACAAAATCCTGGAGGATAAACCTTTGAAGGAAACACTTCGCTGCTGCTGCTGCTGCTGCTGTTACTGTTAGCTCCAGGATTTAAAACAAACATTCCATTTTGCTACTATTAAGAAGTATGGAGTTGGGACTCCAGTTTTCTTTCTTTGCTCCTAGAAATGATTTCTTGGCCTAAGGTGATGATTTTACTCACCTCTTTAGAATGAGGCAGATCATTTCAAACTTGACAAACATAAACTTTATATATGGAAGTTTCTCAACTGTGGGTTGACATTCTCACTTGCTTTCTTTAGGCAAGGGAAAAATCATGTAACCATAGAGGTTTATGTCTTGGGGTCATTTATGAAAGTGTTCTAAGTGTGAATTAGAGAAAAACATATTGAATTTTGGCCAAACATTATGAGCAGGAGAATGTGAGATTAAAGGAGAACTGCAAGATAAAATACTTATGTCAAGGAACTTGTAATGCTAGAGAAATGGAGTTAAGCAGTGTTGTAATATAAATTTAACGTGTTCAAAAGATTCTGAAATGGTGGTTGTGTTTCACTTTTTCCTCCTGGTAAGGTCACTACCCTGAAGAGGAATCAGACAATATCAGTTTGAGGATGGTGGGATGGATGGAAATTGTGGCCAGTGGAGTGGAAAGGGGTATACCTCAGCTGGTTACAAATGCTTCAGGCATTCTGATATAACCTAGAAGTATCCTAGAAATCGTCTTTACAAAGTGCTGGAATAGGGACTTGAAATCTTCACCTGGCAGATGACCAACACATCTGGTGAAATTTGCAGCTAAATCTACAGAGGCTACAGGTGAGTGAAGAGTCAGCCAGTAATGCAGGAGAAGTGACCTTAGGCCAAAGGTTTCTAGAACATAGGAGGCTTATTGAACAAAGCAGTCCTCTCAGGTGACAATTTCTTTCCCTAGGATCTTGGAGAAGTGCAGGAATCTGTTGGTTTCTTCCTTGTACCCATCACGGTTAGGTTGTCACTGGTTGGTTGGTTGATTGGTTGGTTGGTTGTCAACAGCTTCTTGGGAGAGTGAAATCTAGTTCTTTGCCTAACAGTTGCCCAATAGATAGATCTCCTGGGCCGTTCTGATGATTCTCCCTTCTAATAATAGCCTGGGTCTACAGTTCATGAAACTGAAGAATACTGCATTTAAAGAAAAAGGATTCTATCTATCTATCTATCTATCTATCTATCTATCTATCTATCTATCCTCTATCTATGTATCTATCAATCATCTATCTGTATCTGTGTCTATATCTATATCATCTAAATCTATATCCATCCATCTATCTATCTATCTATCTATCTATCTATCTATCTATCTATCTATCTATCTATCTATCTACCTACCTATAGGGTTAATGGTATCCCTCATCGGCCCCAGGGCTCAGGCTACTGGGGGAGGCAGGATGCGGAAGTTTTGACTCTGCTTACCCCATGCTGGCGCTGGGCAGGTGTCAGGCTATGTGAAGCTGCTGGACACTGCTTTGAGGTTGGGGGAGTGCAGTCTGAGGTTCCAGGGACAGCCAGAGCTGGCTTGGGGGTCCCCAGGCCTGCATGGAGGCCAGGGCCATCTTGTTCTCAGGCTCTTGAGCACCCAGGCACTGCTGGGAGCTGTGGAAGAGCTGAGAACAGAGTGGGGGCCGTGGGCTGAATCTAGCCCATGGCTGAAGGGGAAAAGGAGGGGAAAGCTCCAGCTGGGTCCTGTGGGGATGAGAGAGTCCTTACTTGTTGGCAGGTGGCTGGCATGGTGGTCGTGGCTGGGAGTGTTGAGAGGCTTTCCATGAGAGATTAGATGGCTGGCTCTTTAGGTGAAAGCTTTCTCCATGGCTCCCCAATGAGGATCCCAATGAAAAGACAGTCCATGGTTTTAAGGCATTTATTGTCATGGTGAAGAGTGGATGAATAAAACTGTACCCCACTTTCTCAGGGCGGGCCTGAGGTTAAATACCTTTTTGCAAGGAGGAGTGTCTGGGAAGGGAAGTTTATTGGTAAGCCTCCAGGCCTTTAAGTACCTCATTAAAATGCAGATTTGTCTTGAGGCTACATGATCTGTGATCATGTCCTCTACCTGTGGAGGGGCTTGAGGCGTTGCCCTTACATGACTGATGGCTACAAAATTATGTAAGGCTGTGGCCTTGTGTCAGGAGCCTGGTATCCAGGAGCATGGCAAAATGCCTACTGTCCCTTGCAAGGTTATCCCCTGCAGGGTCACCAGGGTTTCCAAACTTAGCTCAACCAGGAACCAGGTTGCCTTTCAAGGTCCTACATTTATCTATCTATCTATCTATCTATCTATCTATCTATCTATCTATCTACCTACCTACCTATCACAGCTAAAAGTACTAGAAAGCTCAGAACAATTATCAGGACAAATGAACACTTACCAGAGCATTTTCTGTGAACATGAGGCTCATCTCTAGATCTCCATTTGGTGAGTCCTGTGTCTTAGCCTGGCATGTTCCTTTGCCAACTCTGCTTCAGGCTCATGGCACTGCTCTTTCTCCTGCATTTCGTGGCTTGACACTAGCACTTGTCACTGCTTCTGGCACTCCAGGACAACCTTCAGCACTTGCCTTCCCCATCATTCACACCTTCATCTGTGAAGCCCTCTTCTGCAGCACACGCCCCTGCTACCTGCCTTCTTCCCCATGACCTTGAATCTCTCCGGTGTATCTGACGTCACTCACAGATTGCTTCTTTGCCTTCTCTTCAGGTCTCCATTCACTTTCCTCAAGCAAGTTCTTTTTGTGTATATATATATATATATAAAAACCATTTTATTAACCACATATTTATTTTACAAAGTGATGGGTTTTGCAATGACAAATTCACTCAATTATATCCTGTATTTTGACTATACTTAAAGCACTGCTATCCTTTCCTATCCCCCTCTCTCTTTTGGCCTTCCCTCTTCCTAAACGATATTTTCAGGTCATAAATATTTTCCTAATTTCTACATTCATGCCATTTATAATTTCCCTAGGAGAGAAAATGTGATTTTGTTTCTTCCTGAATTCGGTTTTCTATGGTGATTTCTAGTTCCGTTCATTTTCTTGAAAATAGCATAATTTGGTTTCACATTTTTGTGAGTTTATTTAGTTATTATTAATTATGTAACATTTTGAGACAAAAATCTTGCCATCTGGCCCAGTCTGCTCTGGAACTTGTGACCTTCTCCTGGCCTCGACCTTCTGTTGAGACTACAGGTGTGTACTACCAAGCCTATCTTTCTGTATGGCTAAATAAAAGAAATGGAAAAGCATTTTAATATAAGTTTCAATCAGCAAAGACTATAGTTTAAAAGTGAGGAGATGAAAAGTAGCAAAGACAGAGCTGAATGCTGAATCTGCAGTGACCCTAAAATCCAGGAAAGAAATCCTACTCAGGCACAGGAAAGAAGATATTTAAATAGAAAGTCACAGTTTGTATCCTTCCACAGACTCAATCATTCCCAACACAAATGCTTTCAGAAGAGAACAAAGCAAACCAGGAATTAAAAATATAAAATAACTAATAGAAGAAATACAAGCTGTATGAAGATGTAAGTTTTGACTCTTTGGATAGTAAATTATTGCTGAACACTCAGGAAACTGAGGCAGGGACATCATGAGTTCAAGGCTAGCCTGGGATACACAGAGTGAATTCTAAGCCACTTGAGTTATCTCAAAAAGAAGTCAAATAAACAAATAAAGCAAAGAATCTGAGGTTAGAAGAGTTTAGTGACCTCAGAGACACTCCTGGCCTTACAGTGTATGAAAGTGCTGTGTAGGAATGACATTTCCAGATGTACAGAACCTAATGAGCATAGCACCCATACGCCCTGGTTGGAAATGCTACCATAAAAATCTCCCCAGACTCTGGATCCAGGCACTCAAGGGCTGATGCAGGGTGGTTGTAAGTTCAAGGTCAGATGGTATCAAAAATAATAAAAGACTTGAATCTGAATAATGATTTTACATTAAGGAAGGATAACATATCAAGCAAAACATATAATTGATAAATTATAATATGTAATTGTTATTAGAATTATAAAAATATACAGATTAAGAGACATTTTATTTATTTCTTTGACTCTAAGTTAAATGAAGCAGGTTCTGTAGTGTTATTCTCAAATAATCTTATCTAGTTATTATATGGTTGCCCTTTTTAAAGCAGCATAATATTTTTGAATTAACTCAAGAAAGATGTTAATTCCAAATACAGAGCCTAAACTAGAAATGAAAAGAAATCCTCACAGAAAAGAGTCCAGATTCAGAAATGTTTGAGGGCATTGACATTTTCTAAGATGGATTTCATATAAATGTAAAATTAAGTTTATTCTAGTACCAGAATCGAATCCAGGGCATTGCGAGCTTTAGGTGAGCACACTTCCCCTGAGCAGCATTTCCACTCACAAATTAAAACAATTGCTCTGTGAGGAGGAATTTGAGAAGATGGTAAAATGAGACACCAGCTACGAGCTAACCTTTGCAAAGCACACACCCTCTCCTAGCTGTATCAGACAATACATTACAAAATTCATGGAGACATGAGTGGCAGGTACTATTCAGGAATAGAATTGCAAGGGAAAAGAATGTTCTACAGTCCGTATAATTAGAATGGCTAAAATAAATGAAATTTAATTTATTAGCTATTTGCCAGAATTCGACTTTGTTGACAGGACCATGAAATAATATAACAATTTGATAGTTACAAAAAATTGCAAATATTTATTTAATCATCCAAGCTAATGAGTCTCTAAATATTTATGGAAAGGAAAGGAGAACATGTGTCTGCGGAAAGGGTACAGATACAGTGACTTTGATCCAAGATTTCATGAAATTCTAAGATGCAATGTAAAGGCATTCAGAGCAACACTGACAAATATCAACATCTTCATCCTAAGTTTTGAATTCCAGACACGAAACATCGCACATTGCTACAAATCTGCTAACTAAATCTCTAAAGAGAAAAACTGTGGCCGTAAAGATTTAACCAGAGATTAGTAAAGGCGAGGTGGCAGTGAGTATGAAGATGCTCACAGGCACAGACAGTGACAAAGTTCTTTATCCCGACAGTGGTTGTGAGCACAATTATATTTTACTGTATAAATTCGAAAATCTCATAAAATTGTGCTTTTAATAATTGATGAGTTTTTATTATATACAATTTATACTTCAAAATTTTTATTGACAAAATAGCTTAAAGTCATTCAGTGTGACCGATAGAAACCTCTGTGGGACTCACTGCCACCTACTGGATGAATATGTAATATTTGCAACAATCTGCTCAGGTTAATGGGAGCAGCTGATAGTTATTAAATGCTTGCTGCATGTAGGTACCGTTCTGAGTGGCTTCACAGCTTTTGCTGATCTTTCTGTCACCCCTGAGATGGTTCATAGTACCATCTCCATATGACAAAGACTGTCTTAGGGTTTCTATTGCTGTGAAACACCATGACCAAAAAACAAGTTAGGGAGGAAATGGGTTTATTTGGCTTACACTTACAGATCACAGTCCATCACTGAGGGAAGTCAGGATAGGAACTCAAACAGGGCTGGAACCTATGGCAGGGGCTAATGCAGAGGTTGTAGAGGGGTGCTGCTTACTGGCTTTCTTTATGTGACTTGCTCAGCTTGCTTTCTTAAAGAATCCAGGACTACCAGCCCAGGGGTGGCACCACCCACAGTGGGATGGGCCCTCCCCCCTTGATCACTAATTGAGAAAATGTCTTACAGCTGGATCTCATGGAGGCATTTTTCTCAACTGAGGTTCCTTCCTCTCTGATGACTGTTGCTTGTCTCAAGTGGACACACAAAACCAGCCAGTTCAAAGAGGAAACTGACCCCCAAATACTCATCAACAGTGCAAAGTGGTAAATGTACAGGTACCCTGACTCTAGAGATCAGAAAGCACTAAAGGTTGGGTGTTACGCTAACGCTACCTAACCGACCAGCCAATGCTTTCCTGAAGCTTTGTCAGTAGTAACAGGACTCTTGTAATCTAAAGCCAATCCACTGCTTGTTAATTGTAACTTTGTATTGCTTTAAGTAAAAAATAGTTCTTGCCTTAGAAAGAGCAATAATCAAATTCATTTGGAATAATAAAAACCCCAGGATAGCAAAAAATATTCTCAACAATAATAGAACTTCTAGGGGAATCAGCATCTCTGACCTCAAGCTGTACTACAGAGCAGTAGTGATTAAAAACTGCATGATATTGGTACAGTGACAGGCAGGTAGGTAGATCAATGGAATAGAATTGAAGACTCAGAAATGAACTCACACACCTATGGTCACTTGATCTTTGACAAAGGAGCTAAAACCACCCAATGGATAAAAGACAGCATTTTCAACAAATGGTGTTGACTCAACTGGAGGTCAACATGTAGAAGAATGCAAATTGATCCATTCCTATCTCCCAGTACAAAGCTCAAGTCCAAGTGGATCAACGACCTCCACATAAAACCAGATACACTGAATCTAATAGAAGAGAAAGTGGAGAAAAGTCTCAAACACATGGGCACAGGGGAAAAGTTCCTGAACAGAACACCAATGGCTTATGCTCTAAGATCAAGAATCGACAAATGGGACCTCATGAAATTGCAAAGCTTCTGTAAGGCAAAGGACACTGTCAATAGGACAAAACGGCAACCAACAGATTGGGAAAAGATCTTTACCAATCCTACATCTGTTAGAGGGCTAATATTCAATATATAAAGAACTCAAGAAGTTAGACTCCAGAGAACCAAATAACCCTATCAAAAAATGGGGAACAGAGCTAAACAGAGAATTCTCAACCGAGAAAACTCAAAGGGTTAGAAGTACCTAAAGCAGTGTTCAACATCCTTAGTCATCAGGGATATGCAAATCAAAACAACCCTGAAATTCCACCTCACACCAGTCAGAATGGCTAAGTTCAAAAGCTCAGGTGACAGCAGATGCTGGCAAGGATGTGGAGAAAGAGGAACACTCCTCCATTGCTGGTGGGATTGCAAGCTGGTACAATCACTCTGGAAATCAGTTTGATGGACCCTCAGAAAAATGGACATAATACTACCTGAGGACCCAGCTATACCACTCCTGGGTATATACCCAGAAGATGCTCCAACATG
>JAPYYD010005401.1:0-12153 GCA_028551405.1 Uromys caudimaculatus | reverse complement strand
AAAAAAAAAAAAAAAAGAAAAGAAAAAAGAAAAAAAAAATGCCATCTTCCAGCTGGCCACGGTGTTGCACACCTGTAATTCCAGTAGGCAGGAGGTGGAGGCAGGAGGATCATGAGTTCAGAATTAGTCAGGGCTGTATGGTCAGTTAAAGGCCTGCTTGTTCTACCTTATTTTTTTTTTTTTTGAGCAATACCTTGTCTGAGAGAGAGAGAGAGAGAGAGAGAGAGAGAGAGAGAGAGAGAGAGAGAGAGAGAGAGAACAAAATAGAGAAAAGGCAAAAAGAGAAATATAAACACAATATTTTATACTTCTTGTATTTAGTATAACTCATTGACAGCCCTCATGTAAATATATCAATATAGTTTACAAATTTACACATACATTTGGGCATTAATGGGCATAAAGTTTAAAACTATTACCGTAAAATTTAAGGGACATTTTAGAAGGATGCTGTAGCCGGTTATTCGTCTGCTCCTGCTTTTTGTCCTTTTTTTCTTCTCTTCCACCTAGGAAACATCTTCGAAGCCCTTAAAGCCTTTCACATTTCTCAATGAAATAAATTCTGATTGATAAGAGAAAATAGGGCTTACTGTTTAACTTAATCTTAATTAACCATTATAGGGCATGGTTTTAAATTGTAAAGGATTCAGAATATGATAAGATGCAGCTAACATCATGATGTTACTCTATGATTTAGGTCATAATTTGCTCTCTGGTGGTATTTAGGCTCAGACACTCCCTTGGGTTCATATCATGAATATCGGCTTTGTATATTTCATATTTTGTAAAGAAATTCTTGCTATCTGCATTGTGCAGTGGTTTTGATTCTCTCTCTCCCTCCCCCCTCTCTCTCTCACTCTCTCTCTCTGTGATTTTAATGTGCAGAGATATCTTTCTGTGACTTTTGAAGATTTTCTTTTAATATTCATGTGCTCCCCTCCCCCTTTATCACAGGCTTAGTCTTGGGCTGTAAAGCTGTCTTGTGTTTTACTGAGCTATAAAAATTCCTGCACACCGATCATAGAACTACAAAACCATCAGTGGATTTATCAGATTGACTAATCTATAACCTTGTACTTTATTGGGCAATAAAGCACCATCATGGCATGTTGTAGTTGCCTTTTTACATTGGAGGGTTCTGGGTGGGATGCATTAAGGTATGGAGCTCTCTTGTTGAAACCTTTACCAGTATTCGTGAGGAATTTGATGAGATATATTTAAGCAAACATTTATAGAACACCCTTATAGATCTTTGGTTGCTGAGTACTCAAGTACTATGCCCTAGGGATGACAGCCTTCTGATCGCAATGAACTGTAACCAGGTGGCAGTTTAATGTGTTGATTTGCTTAAAGGAAGGGTTTCAGTTTCCTGATAGATTCTTAAGACACTATGGTCAACCACACCAATACTCATGCTTGAGGGAGTGGACTGCTTATTGATTTATAGGTTATGCAACAAAGATATGTTTAATATTGCTGTGACCTTGCATGGTTCCAGGGACAGAGCTGACTGGGGGCTGTGAGAGAACAAAGAAAAGCAAACACTCAGACACACAAAATAGCTGGTATCCAGTGGACTGGGATCCCTGACTGAAAGACCTCAGTACCACGGAAGCTCAGGGTATTTATTATATAGAATTGAACAGAGAGGCAGAGTTATTGCATATAGCTGAATAAGGAGTTGTGGTTATTATATGCACATGAAAAGGGAGGCAGAGTTTACAACATGCAACTGGATCAAGGAGACAGATTTCATTAATCTTGGCAGGAGCAGTTTCTGGAAGGATTGGTCTTCAGGATGGAAACATGGTGTAGGGGGTGGGGGAGAAAGCTAAGACAGGCATTTTCTGCACACTCTATCAATATCTACACTTAGACCCCAGAGGAAAGCTTTGCCACTTTCTTCTGACCATCATCCCAGGAGGGATGGCTTTGGATTTCTGTCTGGGTTTGAGGCAAGTGTTCTTGATGTGGCCATGGCCGTGAGAACTATGTCCATTGACTCAGAACTTCATTCACTCATGGCTTCCTTCACTCCCATTAAAGTATCAGCTGAAACCTTGAAGTTCAGTGACTTCTCACCTGGGTCACAGTATGAGCAGAGTGGAACTCTATAACCCTGGCATGGAAGTCCAGCTGCCAGGATAATCATGCTTCCTTTAGCCACACATGGTGAATTTAACAGAAAGTACTTAATAGAAGAATGCTATTTTGATTATGTTCCTACTTGCTCATTGAAAGCATTATAAAGCCAGTGTGTTGTGTTGTAATTTTGTTCTTGGAAATCTTAAAGCTCTCACACTGCAGGCATTAAAAACTCATCTGACATATCCACAGGATGCTTTGAATATGCAAGATATCAAATTTTACTCTACTGAAGGCTTCTGAAAAGTCATTTATTATTTTATGTATATGAAGGATGCTTGTCTGTGTACCATGTGCATGTCTGGTGGCCATGAAAACCCAAAAGACAGCAGATCCCCTACAACTGGAGGTACGATGGTTGTGAGTCCCCACGTGAGTGCTGGGAATCTAAGTCTTCTGGAAGAGCAGCCAGTGCTCTTAACTACTGAGTAATCTCTTTAGTTCCTCTTACGATGACTTTTAAAGGTTCAGAATTTGTACATAATATCCAATTTTCCTGCAGGAAAATAACATATGGAATCTTACTGATTTTTCTATTGCAGATGAAATGTAGCTGTGCATGATTGTGAGTTATCAAAAAAAATCTAGTTTTCCATCTTCTATATATTCAATCCTATCTATCTATCTATCTATCTATCTATCTATCTATCTATCTATCTATCATCTATCTATCTATCTATCTATCTATCTATCTATCTATCTATCTATCTATCCATCCATCTATGATATGAAGTTAGAGTTTTTAGGTTATCTCATCCATAGACAACTCCTCCTCTATACTTTTTCTGTGTATGTGGTACTAGGATTCAACCTAATGCTTCATGGATGCTAGGCATGAGCTCTACCACTGAGCCAAATGTCCATTCCACTACAACATTCTTTTAGGCTTTCAGGCTGTAAAAGGGGGAAAAGTTGAACAAATGTTACAGTTACCTCTTTAACAAGTTCAGAATAAATATATTGGACTTATTCTTTTCAAATTTGCAATAAGTTCTACATTCCAGAAATATCCTAGAGTCAGAAATTTTTTATTTTTGGTGAAAAGTAAAAAAAAAAAAAATCATCAATATTTTTGTGATAATGCCATTTCATACTTGGTAGATAATTCTAGTTAAATCTTATAGTAACATTCACTCTATATTCAAGTCAATTTAATGCTAACTGTTCTTTGATGTTTCTTTGTACACTTCCTAGTTTTTTGAATCATCTCACTTTTTTCTTCATAGCTATCTTGTATCTTCTATCAAACACTTAAAATCAACTTGACAAGTTTTAGGAAGCACTGTCAGTATTTGTGTAATTACTATGTAATTAACCTTAGGATGGTCTGGTCTATTTGCTGGGTTCACCTTGACCTGAACTTAGGAACTGGAATGATACATTGTTCATTTCTCAGATGATAGGTGTGTCATACTGTCTGAAGAACACGGCTAATTCTGAACACCTGGCTCATTCTAAGCAGTGTGGGTCTTCAGTCACCAGTGTGTAGTGAAATTATAGAGACTGAATCTCTAATGAATTCTTGAGGCTGATGAATCTCACACATTTCAGTTGCTGAAAGAATGAAAGTTATCTATTGACTCCACTGGGAAAGACCCCTGGATGCCTTTATCTTGGTTTCTTAGTCATCAGCCTATGTGGCTTTAACTTTTTTTGAGTACCCATTTAATATAAGTGCCTTTGATGACCATGACTAAATACTTGGAACTGTAAGTCCTCTTAATGAATAATGAAGGCAGGCCATCTTCCTGTGGAGCACCCATCCAACATAGCAAATGTCCCTTTTTAATCAGATAAGAGTTGATATAAGATCAGACTATTTGGTACTGAATGATAAAACTTTCCTAGAAGCCATCTTGAATCAACAATGCAATTTTCAGTAAGTCTTCCCTTTGCAGATGGGGAAACTCATCTCAGAAAATTGAGTAACTTCCTCTAAGTCATATAATTAGTAATAATCAGATGAAAATATTTGAACTGTCTTCCACTTGCCTTCCAAACTCATTATTCTCTGCAGTTCAAATAAATACATCGTGTTTCTAATCCCAGTTTTACTCAGTTTCTATAGTCATAAACACATAATGTGAAATTTAATGTAAATTGTTTCTCAATTGTCAGCATGAAGTCATCAAATTTTAATACCTAAAATTTTATATCCAAGAGGAAGTTAATGGTTTATATACAGAAAATGTCACAGCATCCTTAGTCCTCATCAGTGGGGACCTTGATTTTCAAAAATAGAACCTATTTAAGGAGTCAATTTCCCAATCAAAAGGATTTAAAACACCTGCTTTGGAATGCAGTGCAGTGACTCCCTCTTCATAGCTCAGAACATGATGACAATTCAAAACACTAATTCTAAGCTGAAGACTCTAATGGTTTGTGTAAACAGGGCGAGGCTATTCCTCAGGTAATAATTCAAACTGTTTTCCATTTCCACAATTCACTTAAACCAATATTTGTGAAGACTACACTCTATCACAGCCCATGCTATATACAAAGGGAAAGAATAAAGATAAATTGTAGTCTGTATATTTTAAGATATTATACCTTACAAGAATGTAAACATGTAAAGTGAAATATGAAAGGTTTACTGATTGAAACTACAGAGAGATCTATGGTAGCAGAAAGTAGTGACTGATATTCAAGGGTTTTCCAAGAAAATTAGTGTAAGCAGTTGACAGTAGTAAAGAAATATGGAGAAGTGTATTCCAGGAATGACAACAAGACTCTCAGTTTTAGTATAAAAAGAAACCAAGTCATGGCAAATTAACTTATGACAACAGAAAAGAATTAACCCAGAAGAAGCAATGTGTATAATGCTGGTCACCTTGAGGTTGAAGCCCATAAAGATGTAAAGGAGGAAGATGATATGGTATTGGGCAGGTAATTCTCAGAGTATGACGGATTGTAAGGATTATGTTAGGGTGAAGAACGAACTGTATTTTACTACACTCACAGCTACACAGTTGCATCTATGTTCAGGCATGGATGTGTTTATTTTCCTCACTGACATTTCCTTGTTTCCTAAGCAGAAATAAAGGACAATTTTAGCAAAGGACTAGAAAGTCAACTTAGTAAGGTTTAGCTCACTGATGTTTACATTCACTGATGATGTACACAATTCTGCTCTGTATATCATCACATAAGTATACAGGAAGTGTAGACAGTAAATACAAATATGTCTGCTGTAGAGAAAACCAAGTTTAGACTTATTCATATGCATCTCAGATCTGTTCATTAACTGTTAAGAGAAGGGAAACCCTTTTCATGATCATCGCCATGAAGGTGGAGCCCAGAATCCTGAGAGTAGACGAGATTTCAACACAGGCATGGGAAATCAGAGTGTTATTATGTCCAGGGCCAATCTCAACAAACAAGACTTGAGCCTTCAGTTTTCAGTGATGCCAAACTGAAGTATTTACCACAGATTAATCTTTCTCTTCACCTTAATGTTGTATTTTAAAGTTTTTACTAAGATTAGAAAGAAGTGTTTTTCTTCTTTTTGAGAAGTTTTGTATATCAATATTTCACTTATGTATATATATATATTAATTAAATTCATTATGGATTTTAAAATTTCTTTTCTTGTATTTATTTCATCAAATACATGTGTTTGTACCCCTGTATCACAGTAACATCTTTTTAGAGCATAGTCTACTCAGTAGAATAGAGCATATTCTGTTTTATTACATAATATCAAACTATTTTCCAAAATTAATTTCTAATTTATACTCCTACCAGAAATATCTGAATATTCTCTTTCCCTTTATATCTTCACCAAATCTCAATACTATAAATATTTGAAACTTTAGACAACCCAGTAGGCATAAATTTAATGTCTGTCTTCTGTATGTTTGCCTGACAACTTACCTAGCAACCTTCTGACTCAAGGATGTTTTTCAAATTCGATTTACTAGCTTGTGGCATGTCTTTTCATCCACTACAATGTTGTATTATAACGAACACTATGGTCCCCGATAATGACTAGAACTCCGCATTTAATATATGATTAAACGGATAAGTTTAGTTTTTCAATATTCGTAATTTTGTGTTTTTCTTGAAACCCTTCTTTAACTTGAGGCAAAGATTTTTATGGTAAAAGGAGTGATTAGATGTTTCCCTAGTAAAAATACTGGATGCATTTCAAGCTAACTCTGCTACCTTTTCATGTTTTATTATTTTATGTCAGATTTTAATCTCTACTGCAACTTTTAAAAATTTTATTTCTTTTTTTATTGGCTATTTTATTTATTTACATTTCAAATGTTATCCCTCTTCCCAGTTTCCCCTCTGCAAATTCCCTATCCCAACCCCTCCGCCCTGCTTCTATGAGGGTGCTCCCCCACCCACCCACGAACTTCTGTCTCATTACCCTAGCATTCTCCCACACTGGGGCATCAAGCCTCTACAGGATCAAAGGCCTCCCCTCCCATTGATCCCAGATAAAGCCATCCTCTGCTACATATGCAGCTGGAGCCATGGATCTCTCCATGTGTACTCTTTGGCTAGTGGTTATGTTTTTAAGTGCTGAAGTATTCTAAGTTGAGTCTTGTGTTGTTCTCATTCATCCTGAACAAACACAGTGACTGTTACAATGCTACACTTAATGTTTTAGGAAAAGGATGTTGGAGTCAGGTATTAGGTAGTGATACTTGAGCAAGGAAGTGAGATGATTAAGAAAACTACCTCTGACTCAATATATTGATGCTATTTCCTAGAGGATTGGAAATTACAGAAAGATTATTGGTTAATGGAAATAATAGCTAGGTGATAACTTATCACAAGGATCAGACTATGTCTTATTCAGTATCAAACTTCATTACATGGTGGCAGAAAGAACTAGTTACTGAGTGTAACAAGGGACAGATGGGGGAATGTCAAGGGCAGCTCTGCAGGTCCTTCTGTTCAAACTAGAGTAGGTGACATCTCCTTGTGAAGGACACATTTCATTTCATATGATAGGAAGATTTAATTACAAACACCTCCATTTTACACTCTAGGGTGCCATGCCTCATAGCCCAGGGTTCTATTTACTGAGATTATGCTCTGTCAAGGGCACCCTACCAAGGGCATTTCAGAGATATACCATCTTTTTGTACTGAATGCCATTACTGTATGTATTCTGACATTCAGTTGTTAAGGCAGTTGGACAGGGAACTTGGCCTTTTATTGCTTTGAATTTAAAACCTCTCCTCTCTGAGTATTTTTTTCCCAAGGAAAAATAAATAAAGGTCAAGAAGACACATGCTTTATGGCTAAGGATGTAGCTCCGTGATAGAGTGATTTACCTAGTAGCACAAGATCCTGGATTTGATTCTCAGCACCACACAGAAATTAAAAAGGGAAAGAAGAAATCTACAGAACAGGTTGCACATTTTAGTTTATTTCTTTCAAAATTCAAAGATATATTTTAAAACGATGAATATACATTATTACATTATTATTTTTAACTTTTTATTGATTCCTTGTGAGTTTTACATCATGTACCCCAGTCCTACTCATCTCCTTGTCCCCTAATATCTGCCCTTTGCCCTTGTATCCCCAAAATAAAACACCCCCCCCACACCAGCAGCAATACCAACAACAGCACATAAAAAACATCTCATTGTAGAAGCTGCAGTATACAGTGTGTCCCACAGTATATCCCTCTGTGTGCACAACCTCATTTTCAAATATTCCCTGCAACGAGCCATTGGTCTTGGTGATCTCTGGCTTCTGTGACATCATCAATATTAGGATCTTCCTGGGGACTCTCCCTGGTTAGCCCGTTGCTGCCCTGTATCATAGAGTTCCTTCAGTTCTGAATCAGCAGGGCTGGGCACTTCAAACATCTCAACCATTTTGCAGATAATATTTATTTTGGGGTGTGCTAGCTCAGAACCCTAGATCAGGCCCTCGGGGTTGGTATCAACCATACTCCTACCACAAGGGCCAGTTCCACTGTTCTGCCGGGGGGAGGTGCAGCACCTGCTCTCCCGAGTATTGCCAGTGGTGAGAGATGGGGCCACTTTTCCAGAGTACCATATCCAGTGAAGGGTGGGGCGAACTATGCACAGCCCCTGGACATCCACATGGTTCCCAGTGGCTGCCCCAACCAGGGAATCCCCACGTTCTCTAGTGATAATATGGGCCATAGACCTTGACACTGACCACTGCTATTGGATAGCTAGACCCAAACATGACCCCCAGCAGCCACATGGGCTGGGACTTCACCTCTTCACCCTTGAGTCTCCATTTCTCCTCATAATGCTCAAGCTGCTCCACTTCTCTTTCTTTCCCATCTCACCACCATATATTCACTTATTGTGGTGGCTCCACTGTGGGCTAGACATGCAGCTGGCAGACCTGTGGGTGACATCCTCCTTCTGTGCTTTGTGCCATGGTAGGCAGAAGATATTGGTGGCCCACCTGTGCTGTGTGCTGGAGGGCAGGTCTGTGGGTGGTATGGTCATCAGATGGGCTCTGTCTTTCTTGTCCCACTCTGTGCTACCCAAATGTGACTTGATTTTACTTTTATGAGTCCTACCCATAAGACAGCTTTGGTCCCTAAGCCAGTCATCAAGCTACAATGAACAAAGGACTGTCATCTGCCCTGCTCCTGGCTAGTAAAAGAACACAAGGTGTCTCTTTGCTCACTGCCAAGGGGTTATGAATATACATAACAGAGGATTTCTTTTTAGGATGAGAATAGGCCCAAGTCAGAAGGCAACAACTTCTACAGTAGAAGTGCAAGAATCTTCAGCGGAGGACTGATTTTGGCATGGACACAGACTTGTGTTGAAGTGTGTACACTCAGCTTAAAAGGCTGGCATACTAGAAAAGCAAATATTAAAAAATAAAAACAGTGAAAAAGAAATAGCACATCTGGGGCCACAGCCTGAGCAATCTGAGAACTAGACATTGATAGTGTACTTTCTTTGTAGATAGGACATGTGATAATTGGGCTACGGTTTAATTCCCTTTCTCCATCTTAGGTAGCCAGCATCTGCCCAAGGAACTGTCTGCCCCCAGTTTAACATGGGGTCATGGTTAACATCAGTTACAGTAATCAAGGTAATCCCTCACAGAGTCTCAATGGGCTAACCTCAGGGAAATCCCTCAAAGGTGTGTCTATAACCTGACTCCTAGGTGATTTGACAGTTTGTCAAGAGACAACATTACTACCAGAGATAGACCTACGACAAGTGACAAGTGTATTTTTATTTAACTAATTAATGAGTGTGTGTGTGTGTGTGTGTGTGTGTGTAGGTCAGATGTTGATATCTGTTGTCTTTAGTTTGTCTTATGTACATGATCTCGATCTCTCATTAATACTAGGGTTTGCTCACTTCCCTGGTCTATCTGGGCACTGATCCCTGTGGGTTCCTTGGGCTCAGCTTTCCCAGCTATGGGATTACAAGCACAGTGACCTTTTCTTTCTTTAAAGGTATTGAGGGTGGGTAGCGAAGCACCCTCTTAGAGGCAAAGGGAAGGGCATTGGGATGGGGGATGCGTTGATGGGAGACTGGGAAGGAGGATAACATTTGAAATGTAAACAAATAAAATGATTAAAATGCTTGCTTTGGAAGCACTTTATTGAATGTTCCTTCTCCCCAGTCACTGAAACTTTCATTTTTAATTCATACCAATTTTTCCTATAAATGACAACAGAATACACACACAAAAATCAGATTAATAAGGCATAAAAGTCTAACAGTTAAAAAAACTAAATTAAAGGAGTCCAAAAAGAGAAAATTCAAAGAAAATCAAATAAGCTCATTTAGACATATAATGTTTTAATTAGAGAAAACATAGTTTTGGAGGCAAGGGCATTGGATGAAATTATTGCTCGACTTCTGCTCCTCTGGGTCTTGGTGGCTAAGTGTTAGTCTTTAGTATTTCTTAGGATTTGTTCTATTATCTTCATTTTTCTTTGCCTTCATCCTTTGATGGAATTCTCTCTGGAGGAAGGTTTGTGACAATTTGTCCCTTTTAAATATTTGTAGAGAATTGTAAACGATAGAATGAATTCAAATTGAAAGGAGGATTTCTTACATGCTTACTCAGCAGGGTCTAGGCAGTCCTATAATAGTTATCAGCACACCGGACATGTGCAAACCCAGTTACAGCTCAGCCCATGAGGCTGGATGCCTCAGAATTCTCACGAATCCTGAAGACCTTGAAGATTCTTAGAGAGCCATGAATCTTCAGGGTGTATTGTAAGACTGATGAAACTGGGATCCAGTGTCACTGGGATATAGAAGCAACAGGGACTATAGCAAAGACAGAGCCAGCAACAGGGTGGATGCGTGTACCAGCAAGATGTGAAGACAAGCATACAAAACTAGGAGCTTTCCCCTCAATATTACGTATGCCTGGGATGTGACTGGAAGGCGATACCCACAGTTAGTGTTTGTCTTCTCACTTCAATTAGCCTGGTCAAGAACTGGGTGTCGTGGTGTGCCCCTTTATTTCCAGCACTTGGGCAGCAGGCAGATCTCTGTGTTTGAGGTCAGCTTGTTATACAGAGTGAATTCCAGGACAGCCATGGCCACACAGAAAAACCCTGTCTCAACAACAACAACAACAAAAATCAACTAGTCAAGAAAATCCCTCATAGCAATGTTCAAAGACTAACCCACTAGATAATCCTTCAAACGTTTGCCCAGAGACTTGTCTCATGGATGACTCTAGATCCTGTCAAGTCAATGGTCAATATGAAACATCAAAAATTTATTTTTAAATATTTATATTTTAGCTGACATAAAACTATACACCTTTCAAGCCCTCACTAGAAATAACTGTTGGTATTCAAATAAGTATTTGTGTGTGACTAGTGAATGCAGACCCTCAGAGTTATGCTCATGACCTAGTCTCCTGGAACCTGTGAATGTTACTGTATATTTGGTAGTAGTCAAGAGCCTGTGTGATGTGAGTATCATTTTATTTTTGAAAGCCTTAATAGTCTTTCATGAAAAAGAGATAATGAACTTAATGATCTTGAGAAAATAACTTTATTTTGAACTGCCTAAGCTGCTCCTAGATTCTGTACATGTCTTCATTGGAGTGAGAGAAAAGATTATTTTACAGGCAGAGTTGACTGTGAAGACAGACATGGGTGAGGTGCCATAACCAAGCACCTGGGCACCAAGAACCTCAAGGAAAGAAGTAGATTGGAGTCTCTTCTGTGCCACCTCAAGAAGTGCAACATGTCTGGGTACTGACATTTGATCTCTGGTCTCAGACAGAAAACATTCTTTGAAATGATGCAGTTGTGGGTAGTTCATGGCTGCCACCCCACAAATCAACTATGATGTATAAAAAAAAAGAAATAGATTATCTCTTAAATGGCATAGATGCCTAATATAAAATTGAAATAATAAATATTCTATTTTGATTGGTCTCTTAAGAATTTTCTGCCTTACAGGAGCTTTGCAATTTCATGAGGTCCCATTTGTCAATTCTTAATCTTAGAGCATAAGCCATTGGTGTTCTGTTCAGGAACTTTTCCCCTATACCCATGTATTTGAGGCTTTCCTCCACTTTCTCTTCTATTAGATTCAGAGTATCTGGTTTTATGTGGAGGTCCTTGATCCACTTGGACTTGAGCTTTGTACAGGGAGATAGGAATGGATCAATTCACATTCTTCTGCATGTAGACCGGCAGTTGAACCAGCACCATTTGTTGAAAATGCTGTCTTTTTTGCACTGGGTGGTTTTAGCTCCTTTGTCGAAAATAAAGTGACCGGAGGTATGTGGGTTCATTTCTGGGTCTTCAATTCTATTCCATTGACCTACCTGCCTGTCGCTGTACCAATACCATGCAGTTTTTATCACTACTGCTCTGTAGTACAGCTTGAGGTCAGGAATGCTGATTCCCCCAGAAGTTCTTTTGTTGTTGAGAATAGTTTTTGCTATCCTGGGTTTTTTGTTGTTCCAAATGAATTTGAGAATTGCTCTTTCTAAGTCTGTGAAAAATTGAGTTAGAATTTTGATGGGGATTGCATTGAATCTGTAGATTGCTTT
>JAPYYD010005400.1:0-12156 GCA_028551405.1 Uromys caudimaculatus | reverse complement strand
CTAGTGTATGCTCTCTCCAGTTTCTTTTTGGAGGCACTCAAAGCTTTGAGTTTTCCTCTTAACATTGCTTTCATTGTGTCCCATAGGTTTGGGTATGTTGTACTTTCATTTTCATTAAATTCTAGGAAGTCTTTAATTTCTTTCTTTATTTCTTCTTTGACCAAGTTATCATTGAGTAGAGCATTGTTCAACTTCCATGTGTATGTGGGCTTTCTGTTGTTATTGTTGCCATTGAAGACCAGCCTTAATCAGTAGTGATCTGATAGGAGGCATGGGATTATTTCAATCTTTTTATATCTGTTGACATTTGTTTTGTGACCGATTATATGGTCAGTTTTGGAGAAGGTACCATGAGGTACTTAGAAGAAGGTATATTCTTTTGATTTAGGATGAAATATTCTATAGATATTTGTTAAATCCATTTGGTCCATAACTTCTGTTAGTTTCACTGTGTCTCTGTTTAGTTTGTATTTCCAATATCTGTCCATTGCTGAGAGTGGGGTCTTGAAGTCTCTCACTATTATTGTGTAAGGTGCAATGTGTGCTTAGAGCTTTAGTAAAGTTTCTTTTATGAATGTGGGTGCCCTTGCATTTGGAGCATAGGTGTTCAGAATTGAGAGTTCTTCTTGGTAGATTTTTCCTTTGATGAGGATGAAGTGTCCTTCCTCATCTTTTTTGATGACTTTTGGTTGAAAGTTGATTTTAACAGATATTAGAATGGCTACTCCTGCCTGTTTCTTGGGGCCATTTGCCTGGAATATTGTTTTCCAGCCCTTTACTCTGAGAAAGTGTTTGTCTTTAACATTTAGGTGCGTTTCCTGTATGCAGCAAAATGCTGGGTCCTGTTTATGTATCCAGTCTGTTAATCTATGTCTTTTTATTGGGGAATTGAGTCCATTGATTAAGAAATATTAAGGAATAGCGATTGTTGCTTGTTATTTTTGATGTTATTTTTGTGTTTTTGTGGCTATCTTCTTTTGGGGTTGTTGAAAGATTTCTTTCTTGCTTTTCCTACGGTGTAGTTTCATCCTTGTGTTGACATTTTCCATCTATTATCCTTTTTAAGGCTGGGTTTGTGGAAACATATTGTGTAAAGTTTTGTCATGGAATATCTTGGTTTTACCATCTATGGTAATTGAGAGTTTTGCTGGGTATAGCAGCCTGAGCTGGCACTTGTGTTCTCTTAGGGTCTGTATGAGATCTGTCCAGGATCTTCTAGCTTTCACAGTCTTTGGTGAGAAGTCTGGTGTAATTCTGATAGGCCTGCCTTTATATGTTACTTGACCTTTTTCCCTTACTACTTTAATATTCTTTCCTTGTTTTGTCCATTTGGTGTTTTGACTATTATGTGATGGGAGGAATTTCTTTTCTGGTCCAATCTATTTGGAGTTCTGTAGGCTTCTTTAATAGTTATGTTCATCACTTTCTTTCTTTTCTTTCTTTCTTTCTTTCTTTCTTTCTTTCTTTCTTTCTTTCTTTCTTTCTTTCTTTCTTTCTTTCTTTCTTTCTTTCTTTCTTTCTTTTTTCTTTTTTCTTTTTTTTTTTTCCAAGACAGGGTTTCTCTGTATAGCCCTGGCTGTCCTAGAACTCACTCTGTAGACCAGACTGGCCTCGAACTCAGAAATCTGCCTGTCCCTGCCTCCCAAGTGCTGGGATTAAAGGCGTGCACCACTACTGCCCGGCTCATCTCTTTCTTTAGGTTAGGGAAGTTTTCTTCTATAATTTTGTTGAAGATATTTACTGGCCCTTTAAGTTGGGAATCTTCCTTCTCTTCTATACCTATTTATTATCCTTAGGTTTAGTCTTCTCATTGTGTCCTGGATTTCCTGGATGTTTTGGGTTAGGAGCTTCTTGCATTTTGCATTTTCTTTTACTGTTGTGTCAATGTTTTGTATGGTATGTTCTGCACCTGAGATTCTCTCTTCTATCTCTTGTATTCTGTTGGTGATGCTTGCATCTATGACTCCTGATTTCTTTCCAAGGGTTTCTGTCTCCAGGGTTGTCTCCCTTTGTGATTTCTTTATTGTTTCTATTTCCATTTTTAGATCCTGTGTGGTTTTGTTCATCATCTTCGCCTGTTTCATTGTGTTTTCCTGTATTTCCTCTTTAAGGGCTTCTAGCTGTTTACCTGTGTTCACTTGTA
Source organism: Uromys caudimaculatus (assembly GCA_028551405.1). Taxonomy (NCBI): domain Eukaryota; kingdom Metazoa; phylum Chordata; class Mammalia; order Rodentia; family Muridae; genus Uromys; species Uromys caudimaculatus. Next base: position 10,013 of record JAPYYD010005400.1, on the reverse strand, counting down.
TTTCTTTAAGTGAGTTATTCATTTCCTTCTTAAAGTCTTCTAACATCATTAGGAGAAGTGATTTTAAGTCTAAGTCTTCCTTTTCTGGTGTGTTGGGGTATCCAGTGCTTGCTGTGGTGGGAGAACTGGGTTCTGATGATGCCAAGATGCCTTGGTTTCTGTTCCTTATATTCTTGCCCTTTCCTTTCGCCATCTGGTTATCTCTGGTGTTAGCTGGTCTTGCTCTCTCTGTCTGTGGCTTGTCTCTCCTGCAAGCCTTTTCGTCAGTTCTCCTTGGAAACCAGCTCTCTCTGAGAGGAATTTGGGTTTGGAGAGCTGTGGTACAGGGTCAGCTCTGGGGTGCAGAAAGAAACCAGAAGGATCCTGTTCCCAGCTGTTCCTTGGTTCCTGTGTCCTGATGGCTCTGCAAGGGTCCCTCTTGATTGAGAAATTTGAAGAGAAGTGGTGGTCTTCCTGTGCTCAAAGGTGTGTTGGCACTGCTGGGAGACCAACTTTCTCCTTGCACTGAGTATGGAGTCCTGTGTCACAGGATTAGCTCCCTGGCCTCAGAAGGAAACCAGAAGGCCACTCCTCAGTCCCTGTGTCCTGAGGGTTCTGGGTGTGTCTCCCAGAGCAGAGGTGCTGGCCTTACCTCTGATCACAGGCATGTCCACACTCCTGGGAGGGTAGCTTTTTCTCTGTGCTATTTGGGTATGGAGCTGTGTAACTCAGACCACAGGCATAAACCGGAAGGCTCCTGTCCCAGGCTGTTCCTCTGTCTTGGTGTTCTGCAGATTCTGGGTGGGTCCAGCTGAGCAGTGGCACCTGTCTTACCTCCACTCACGGGCTTGTCCACATTCCTTGGATGCTAGCCTTCTCTCTGCTCTATATGGTTATGGAGCTCTGTGGCATAGACTGGAGTCTCCAGCTGCAGAAGGAGACCAGAAGGCTGCTGTCCCAGGCTGTTTGTAGGTCCCTGTGTCCTGGAGGTTCTGGGCAGGTCCCTCTGAGCAGAGGTACTGGCCTTACCCCCTGATTATAGGCTTGTCCACACTCCTGGGAGAGTAGCTCTTTCCCTGCGCTATTTGGGTATGGAGCCTGGTGGCACAGACCACAGGAGTAAACTGAAAGGCTCCTGTCCCAGGCTGTTCCTCTGTCCCAGTGTCCTGCAGATTCTGGTTGGTCCTGCTGGGCAGTGGTGCCCGTCTTACTTCCACTCACTGGCTGGTCCACACTCCCTGGATGCTAGCCTTCTCCTTGATCTATTTGGTTATGGAGCTCTGTGGCACAGACCTTCATCTAATTTTCATTTTCATTTCTCACCTTTCTATCATGGACTTTAGTCTCATTTTGTAATGACTCTTAGTTCAACATTGTTACAATATTATTTTTTGGGTAAATGCTAAAAAAATCATCATTTTGAGGACTTAGAACATCATATCAGAGAAGGAATTGAATTGCTGTCCATTCTAAAATGCACAAAAAAGACCCGTCATTATGTGACTTTTTGAATTCTTTCTCTTTACATACACACACACACACACACACACACACACACACACACACACACACACACTAGCAAGGACAGATATTAATCAAATATAAGTGAATAAAGTTAGCAGTTCTTCCTAAGATCAGCCATGAACTCTGAGATTCTCAGACTGAGAATATGGAAACTATAAATAAGCTGGCTCCTAAAGTTGTGAATCTCTCTGAGTTGAGACCTAACATGGGCGTAGATCTTAGAAGAGGAGAAAATCTTTTCCATTCTTCTGTTTGCTTATTAAGATTTTTGTCCCTTTCAATGTCTTCCTTAGAATTTTAGGCTTTCTTTGAGGTAAGATCTTCTCTGTAGGCCCTGTGGACCTGACATTCCCTGTTACCCAGAATGATATTGAACTCCTGGCCCTCCTGCCTCTTCCTCAGAAATAGAATTACAAGGATAATTATATCTGCTTCATGAACTGAGTTCTTGCCTGTGTGTGAAGGCCTAACTCTAGGAAGAGTTTTTATATGGTCCAGGGACACAATTTTATCTTTGTTATCACATATCAAAGTATATTTAATAGTCTAAATAGTAATTTGTCAGCTGTGGGCTCCTGAGCAGTATTTAGTCTATAGTCACTTCTTCCTATTGCATAGCAGTTTGGCTTTTAAGCAAATAAGGAAGTAAATTTTTTTTCTATTTAGATGAAGTTAAAATATGAAACCTTGACTATCCAATATGAATCATAGTATCGCTTAGACTAATCTACTATTTGATATATCAAAAGCTACATGAATTAATCTTAATCATTTCTATTCTTTTAAAAACAGCAACAGTTAAAAATTGCATATTTTATTATTAAAAATGATTTTGAGCTGAGATGAAATCTTCCAAATGAAGGTATTAAAAACGAGAACAGGATAAGGCAGAGAACCATTTTTCTTCCTAAAAACTTGAAATAAATTGAGATCAAGAAATATAACACATTGTTAAATAAATCAGAGATCTTATGACATCTCTAATATTTTATAACAGGGTTTTGACTTGATTTATGTATTTAAAATAACATCAAGGTATTCTTTAAACGCTAAAACATAAATTACAGACAAAGCCTTGATATATGCTAATGGTGGATGTCAGGGATGTGGCAAGTGATTGCTGATTTTTGTAATATTCCCTGGGTGGGGGCGACATCCCCGGAGCACAGGAGGAAGTGCTGCCTTAGGCCGCGTTTGTTGACTTGTGGGTGCAGGCTGTCTCCTAGGACATGATAGAATCTTGATAGGAACTTGCACTTCTCTTTCAGAGCTCTCCAGATTTTATTGAAAGCTGCCGTGCAGATCCCGGCCATTCCATGTCTCCATGGCAGATCAGATACACGTGGTTGTCTGCAAGAAGAGTATAGAACATGGAACAGATTGTCTTCTTAGGTAAATCTTGGTTCTTTGGTATTTCTCAATAATGTATAGGTCACCTGGCCATTAAGGCACCGCTGCTCCATATTATAATATTCCAGTCTGAGGACCTTTTGTTGGTTTTGTGTCCTGTATCCATCCTTCTAATTCTTTTGCATGACTGTTGTCCTCTTCTGATCCTCCAGGTCTCACCTTAGAGAATCCTTTCTAGATCTCCTTCCCTACAGAGATCCCCTTACCCACTGCCCTGTTTATTTCCTAACACTAAAAATAGTTCTCCCTAGAGCTTTCACATTGCATCGTGTGCCTCCACAGCAAATCCCCTGTGCAGAGGGGAAAATCTATTAATTACAACAGTAGTGCACTTAATGGCAAATAGTAAGCACTCTAGAAAATTATTAGATAAGCAAATAAAGATCTGTAAGATTGCATTTGGAAAAAATACCTGAATTTTAAAAAGTGCAAGAAGCATTGCTTTAAATCAGTGATTCTCATCCTTCCTTAGTGCTGCGACCTTTAATACAAGTTCCCGTGTTGTGATTACCCCAGTAAGAAGATGATCTTCATTGCTACTTCATAACTGTAATCTTGCTACTGTTACTGATCATAATGTAAATGTCTGATATGCGTATGGACTCAGGCGATCCCCTAAAATGTTTGTTCAGCGCCCGAAGGGGGTGTGACCCCCATGCTGAGAACCACTGCTTTAAATGAGCGTGTCCATAAACCCAAGAGATATCTTTACAAATGTCTGACTGCTTTCTCATGCAAATAACTGCTTGTGATGGGTCAGTAAGCAGGCTGGAGGGTTCTGCACGGAAACTCACGATCATGGCCAGGCCCTTCTCACACTAAGACGTTCGTTCTCAATCTCCCTTTGTTTGCAGGTGCACACAGGCTGACACTCTGCAGACTCATGCCATTGAAATAAAACAAGAGTATTGTGTGGCTCCCAGAGCCCTGCCTGGGCCTGCACCTCTTCCTCTTCCAGTCAAGAACTCATGTTAGCAGGTAAATTAGTGAATATGAGTATAAGGCTTTATAGGGATTACCTTAAATAACACACATTTATATTAAATGGAAAACAAATAAGCCAATTATAAATATTAGACTTGTTATGGCAGTGAATTGTGGTTGCAGTTAATAAAGACACTGTTTTATTTAGAGAATGTCACATGTCATGTTTTTAGTTTATGTTTTAGCAATTGGTTTCAAACTTCTGGGGAACATTTTATTGTTTATATAACTTTTAAGGAAGAACACAATACATGTAGTTGAGAGTCTAAATGACAGTGTGGAAGAGAATGCTTAGAAATAATTACAGTAGACCCTTTACTGATGCTAGATAGGTATTGTTTCAGAATGATTAATATGATTATTAATATTTAAGCTGAACCATATAAATGTAAATGTCACACATCTTTCCCTTATAATGCAATTTCATTCAGTTAAAACTAATTAACTTGTTAGTTATCTAATATACACTTGGAATAGTTTCTAAACCTCACAAGAAGTAGGAAGGTGACATTACAATGACTCTTTTGTGTTCCTATGAGTCTTTTTTTCTAAAGACGGTCAGTTGATTGTGTCACCTTGCTGGCACAGTGTTAGTCTGCACTGCATATGTGTTATCTGGAGGACACCAGCACACTCCAGGACAGCTCCAGCCCATAGAAGTTACTCACTGGTTGGAAGAACAAGAGACATATAGAAAAAAAAGCTATCTGTATTGCTTCAGTTCCTGTTGTGTCTATGTGCCATATGGACACAAACACATTTGTTTCTAGAAGAACAACAGTGTTAGCATACCATGGGTTCCCACGTTCCTTTCACTCAGTTGTCTCTAATGTTAATATCTTACATAGCCATATGTATTTACTAAGCTGAGGTATTACCTTTGGTACATTATTAAGTAAACTACGTGTGTTTTTCAGATTTAATGATCTTTTAAAATAATGGGTATCTTTTTTTCTGTCCCAGGGCCTAATATTATATTTAGCAAATATGTGTTTAATACAGGATAAAATAGAAAAGAAAGATGAAAAGAATTTTACGAGTACTCAGCATCAATACTGTTAATATTTAGTGTATTCTGTTCCTTATCCCATGTACGTTAACAAACATTTTTAAGATCAGTTTTGACAATTATTTTTAAATAGTGTGTGTGTGTGTGTGTGTGTGTGTGTGTGTGTGTGTGTGTGTGAGAGAGACAGGATCTGTGTAGCTTAAGTTGGCCTAGAACTTTGGTCATCTTACCTCAGCCTTCCAAGTGTTGGAATTACAGGAATGTGCTATTATATCTAGCCACCCTTTTTGAATTTTCTTCTCTCAACATGTGGATTCAAGGGGTGAACTTAGGTCATCACCTAGAGTTGCAGATATACTTCCCCACTGAACCATCTCACCAACCGTCTATCTTTAATCATTTAGAAAATGACAGATATCACCCTCTGTAGTTTTAGTTTGAAGCACTTTTATGTGTACAGTTTTTAAAAATATGGATATTCTTTTGGTTAACATTACTCATTCATTGTTCATTTCAATTTTTCTTTCTTGCAAATGATATCATGATGATTTTTAGTACATGTCTATATTTTTCCAGATTAAAAAGTATAATGTCTATATTTTTATAGATCAAAAAGAAGACTATATCATGAGAGAATCTAGGGACCACCCCCATTTGTTTTGTTTTATTTTAAACTAGACTAATATATTTAAACTAAACTGAAAGCTGTAAGTTGAAAATGCACCTCTTGGAGGCCTGTGAGGGAGGGAAGCCTGTGAGGCCTTTAGCCTGAGGCGGCTCCATGGGCCTTTTTAGCACACATCCAGGTACAAGTGCAGCTTCAAGCCTATGCTTTCAGAGGTCTTCCCAGAGAGCGCTCAGAAGATTATCACAACTGGTATGTTTGAATATGTTTTGATGTGTGACTAGGTGTAGGCATTGCTTAGGCATTTCCTATGATTGGACATTTTTGCTTTCAGGGTTTTTATGTTTCTAGATCACCAGTTTTATTACTTGACAACAGTCATCAGCACCAGAGAAAAAAGACCCGAATTGTCTCTGGCTTTCAGAACAGATAGTTGTTCTTCTCCTAGGTCACAATTCCTGTAGTGTTGAGACCTCTCCAGCTAGAGTCAGAGGCTATTCTGTCACATATGAAGCAGAATTGAGACAAGGAAACATCTGGGATGCCTCCTACGGCCACTGCCACCCCACCCTTACTTCCAAGACACAGGCCACAGTGACTAGACATGTTGAGTTCACTTTTGGTATAAGGGCATACCCTATCTGAACAAGAATGTGGAGAGTAGAGAAGTATCTGAAGTTAAGCAGGCTTGGCACATCCTGAGTCCAGTACCAACTAGGAACTCTTTGACATTAAGTAACTAAGGCTCCTTAGCCTGAGCTTTCCTGACATTAAATATAAGATGGCTATAGAGGTTGATCCATCGTTTGATGACATGAAAATATCTGGCGTGGTATCTGGCATACAGTGTACTATTGGATGAAACTTGATTCAGTGAAGGATGGATGGATATACTTTCTAGCTGCTTGAACACCCTATGTTTTAAATAGCTGTATGACTATTTGTGATAGAAAATATGATAAATATCAGAGAAATGAATTAAATATCCATTTATTTCTCCCTCTCAGGGTTACAGACAACAGAAACAAACTCTGGCTAGAATTTATTGGATGAACAGTCAGAGCCTGAAATTTAGGAGCTGGAGCAGCAAGCAGGTTGATGCTACAAACTGGATCTCCCGGGGCGTCAGAAGCGGAGTGTTATGGACCTTTCCTCTGCAACGCTGATGCCTTTATTTCTTGTCTTTAGTGACCTGTCATCAGTTTTCAGGAAGATAGGGCTGTGTTCTACAACAAAGACACAGATAGCATCACTTCTCTGTATTGGGGAACTTCACAGGGCAAAGGAAATGTTGGGAGAGCAATAAATTTTTAAAGTTTTTTTAAATTGATGTATTTTATTTGAAATGTTATATAGTATAAAAAAACTAATTGTAGAGACAACAAATGTTCTTAATTTAGATAACAGTTTACCATAAACAAGAGCCATGGAAAATATTTATGTGCTGGGCTGGAGGCATACCTCAGGGGTAGAATGCTTGGGTAGTATGTTTGAGGTCCTGGGTTCCATCCCAAGGAAATCTCCTCTCCTTAAAGAAAAAGACAGCAGAAAACAGTTACATGATAACATTTCAGAATTCACTGAAAGTTTTTAAAGATTCTATGGAAGCATGGTTGACATAAACTCCACAAACTTGAAGGACATAGTTTGGTATACTTTGGCACATATTGTGCACACCTGGAAAACTGCCACCATGATGGAGACAATGAAAGTATCTCACCCCTGGATGTCTCCTGTACCTTTGCCTTTGTATTCCTTCCCCCAGCCTTGCCATCCTGAAGCACCTACCATTTATGTCCCTTAGATTGGCTTGCATTCTTCAGAGTATCATGTACACGGGATCATACAGTACATAGTTCTCTGGTGGCTTTTCTACTCAGCACAACTCCTTGCAGACTCACCCACGCTGCAGTGCATAGCACTGTTTTCTTTCTCTTTATGAATGACTAATACTGAATAGAATATGTAGCTTGCTTATCTGTTTACTAGTTGGCAGGCATTTCTCTTTGGGGCTGTTACCATAAAATGTTATGAGAATTTATGTGCAGGTGTCTTTACACACACACACACACATACACACACACACACACACACACACACACACACACACACACACATACTTCTTTTGAGTAAACTAGAAGTAGAATGACTAAGTCATACTGTAGATGTATATTTAATTTAATGTTTTCATAAATTGTCCAGCAGAAGCAAGTCATTACACCATTTTATATTCCTACCAGAAATGCAGAAATGTCTGATATATGCACTTGTTCCTTGTCTTCACCAACACATAGTATACGTCTAGCATTTACTTTGAAAACAGCACTTTAGAAAGGGAAACCAGCCAATTTAAAAAAAAAAATGGAAACAGATGCAGAGACTCACAGTCAAACATTAGATGAAGCTCAGGCACCTCTGTGGAAGAGTTGGGGGAAGAATCAAGGGACTTGAAGAGGACAGGGACTCCACAAGAAAGCAGAGTCAACTAACTCCCAGAGACTGAACACCAACCAAAGAGCAATCATGGGCTGGACCTAGCCCTCCCCTCCCCCGCACACATGTATCAGTCTTCATGTGGGTCCCACAACAACTGGAGCCAGGGCTGTCCCAGAATCTATTGATCCCATTCCCTAACTGGGCTGCCTTATCTGGCTCAGTGGGACTGTACCTAGTCCTGCAGTAACTTGATGAGCCAGGGTGAGGGTGGCGGGGGGGGGGGGCGCTATCTCTTCTCAGAGGAGAAGGGAAGAGGGATGGAGGGAGGGACTGTGAGAGGGGACTGTGAGGAGAGGGGGTTCTGATATTGGAATGTAAAGCAATTAATTAATTAAAAATTTAAACATCTTACCAAAGAAGATACACAAATGGTGACAAGCATATTCAGTGTATTTAGCTACCAAAGAAATGAGAAATTAAAACCACAATGCCATGCTTATTCAAATGGTAATATGAAAATATAACTAATAATTTGATATTATTATGCACAGTTCATAGATGGAAAACTGAGTTCCACAGAATTAACTTGATCAAAACAAAATTTTATGTTGCAGTCACTTGAAGGCTTTATAATCTGAGGTTGGAAAGGTAGGAATTTCCTTATTATTTAATTATCCCCTTTTCTGGGAAGACAGGCTGCCCTAGTCACAGTAGATATTATAAAAGTTTTGCTATCTGTTTGGATAAAATTATTGTGTACTGTAAAGATTGTCTTTGTATTATCTAAATGCTGATGGCAGATATTGGATCATGCCTTACCTGGATATTTTGTAAACACTCCCTATATCACCTTCTGATTGGTTTAATAAAAACTGAAGGCCTATAGCAAAGTAGAGGAGGATAGGCAGGGCTTCCAGCCAAGACAGGAATGGTGGGAAAGAGTGAAAGGCGGGAGATTTCTCCAGCCAGATATGGAAGAGAAGGAAGTGCCAAAGCTAGAGACTTAGAGATATTATGCCATGTGGCAGAATGTAGATTAGTATAAATGAGTTAATATAAGTTATAAAAGCTAGTTGGAAACAAGAGTAAGCTAAGGCCTAAAGCTATTGTAAATGTCTTAGTTGGGGTTTTGCTGCTGAGAACAGATACTATGACACATTTAGGGAAATGACACACTTCACAATTGTCACAAACAATATAAAGTATCTTGGTGTGACTCTAACCAAACAAGTGAAAGATCTGTATGATAAGAACTTCAAGTCTCTGAAGAAAGAAATCAAAGAAGACCTCAGAAGATGGAAAGATCTCCCATGCTCATGGATTGGCAGGATTAATATAGTAAAAATGGCCATCCTGCCAAAAGCAATTTACACATTCAATGCAATCCCCATCAAAATTCCAACTCAATTCTTCATAGACTTAGAAAGAGCAATTCTCAAATTCATATGGAATAACAAAAAATCCAGGATAGCAAAAACTATTCTCAACAATAAAAGACTTCTGGGGGATTCAGCATCCCTAACCTCAAGCTGTACTACAGAGCAGTAGTGATAAAAATTGCATGGTATTGTACAGTAACAGGCAGGTAGATCAATGGAATAGAATTGAAGACCCAGAAATGAACCCACACACCTATGGTCACTTGATCTTTGACAAAGGAGCTAAAACCATCCAGTGGAAAAAAGACAGCATTTTCAACAAATGATGCTGTTTCAACTGGCGGTCTACAAGTAGAAGAATGCAAATTTATCCACTCTTATCTCCCTGTACAAAGCTCAAGTCCAAGTGGATCAAGGACCTCCACATAAAACCAGATACACTGAATGTAATAAAAGAGAAAGTGGGGAAAACTCTCGAACACATGGACACAGGGGAAAAGTTCCTGAACAGAACACCAATGGCTTATGCTCTAAGATCAAGAATAGACAAATGGGACCTCATGAAATTGCAAAGCTTCTGTAAGGCAAAGGACACTGTCAATAGGACAGAACGGCAACCAACAGATTGGGAAAAGATCTTTACCAATCCTACATCCGATAGAGGGCT
>JAPYYD010005399.1:0-12158 GCA_028551405.1 Uromys caudimaculatus | reverse complement strand
AGCTAGAGAAGGCAGCTCAGTGGTTCAGAACTTGTCTAACCTACATGCATACATCCACAGAGCAATAACAAACAAAAAAGAAACAAGCAAAAAAATGTTTAAACCTGGTTGTGAAAAATACCTGTAGGAATATCGGGTGTGTTGTGACATACCTTAGAAATTTTTACATCTAGTTTTCAGAAAGTCTGAGCTTAGACTCTGTGGAAAATTAACATTAAAAACTTGGTGACAAGCTGAGAAATAACCACAACAATAGTTTTCCCTGAAGAGAAGGTAGTTGGAATCTGGGTGTTCAGCATTAGCTCAAGCATGGAGCACCAATAATCCCCAAGAAGAAGGGTATTCTTCAATGAAATACCGAGTCGCCAAAGGAGTATAGATGTATAAGCATTTAACTGGCAATACCTCATCTCCTTTTTCTATCTGGTATATGTTACCTGGGAAGAAGCTAAAAGTGATCCTGTATTGGTTATGATGTTTAATATGCAATTAAAGTCACATAAAATGTCTAGTGTTTCTTTTTAGGAAGGAAATATGATCAAAATGAAAGTGTTCTTGTTTTTCTTTAGAGAGTTTTGACTATAACTATTAAACAAAAACAGTGATACGTAAAGATGTTCAGAGCACACAAAAAAGCAATTTTATGCAAGATCCTTTTAGAATGCAAGGACCCAGTGCTTTGGAGCCTGATGCTGTCTTTCGAGAAAAACAGGAACGAATACCAATGAAAAGGATCAATAAGGTTTCTCTCTAAAATAGGGTAAGTTCTAAAATCTGTTAATACTATGAGCTTACATTTTCTCGGACGCATTTGCTGAGAAATAAATACTGTGTAGAAGGGTTTATGATGTGTAGTACTTGTTTGACCACATATCCTTTGTGAAATGACCCAGCATTGAGGCTCATTCACACATGCCTTTCCTCTATGTTAATATACACTTGTGTGTTTGTGTAAATATACCTATAATAAGATGATTTCAGGTGGATTCTATTACCAATTCACCATTAATTGACGTTATTATATTGAACATTAGATTTCCAAACTCTTTTACTTTACAGGATTGAATTCTTCCCTTTGGCTCATTTTCTCTCCCACTAGCTCCAGTAACCAACATTATTCTGTCAGTTTAGGTGAATATAATTGTTATTTGACTTCACATAGATGATGCAGTATTTCTTCTAAAGTTTTCTTTCTTTTTCGGTTTCATAGTGCCTTTGTTGTCAAACAGAGTCTAAAAATCTATAATGTTACGGGCAAGTGTAAGGTCAAGAGAAAAACACAGAAAAAATATCCTAGATATAGAAACTGAGAAATGTCTGAGTCACTATAAACGTAATCTACAATTTCTCTAGATTTATGAATTTTTTTGTAAACTAGATATATATATCCAGAATTAAAGATACCAACTCTGTCTATCTATCTATCTATCTATCTATCTATCTATCTATCTATCTATCTATCATCTATCCAATTAAAGAGCTGGCTTCTTTTCCTTGATAATGGAAATACTGCTCATGATTCTAAGCATGCTAAGGACCAGTCTGAAATAGGTCACGAGAAGATTGCTGAAAGTTTTTCCTGAATCAAGAATAGACAGAAGTAATAAGAAAGGATGGGAAGAAAGAAGGGCAATTAGTTCCTGTGCATCTAATTTGCCCTTTGCCTTTGAATTCTCAAGTAGTCAGATTAGCAATATTAGGTCACTGGTCAAAGCTTGGTCTATTAGTGATGTTCCATGTTGGCATCAGGACCTCTGAAACCAGTGACATCACACCCAGGCAACAGTGTCCTGTTGCCAAGGTAACAGCCACCACATTCTCAGAATCCACTTGGCCCACCTCCCACCTGTGACTATGTCACTCTCCATATATAAACAGAAGACCCCTCTGATCTCTCTCTTTCCCCCATCTCCTTTCACAGCCAAATTGCTCCCCCACCCCCTTTCAATAAACCTCATGTGGAAATGATTGGCTTGGTGTGGTTTCTGGAGCAGTAAGACCATCACAACACTCTACTGTAATTAACCTCTATGATGCTAATTGAGGAAGACAATGTTGTTCTGTGTCATGGTAACATGAAAGGCAGGTTCAAGGAATTTGAAGATTTTTGTTTATTGACATTCAAACAAGAAACTGACCATTTAAAAGAAAAGGTGTGTTTTTAAATTCTTCTTTTCTTGTAATTCCACTTGTTTTTCTATCTCCACAGATTCTCTGAGAGAAGAATGGCTTTTGAAAATGGTTCTATGGTAATTGAGTTCATTCTCTTGGGGATAACAGACCAACCTGACCTCATAATACCATTGTTCCTACTCTGTTTTGTAGTATACATGATAATTGTGTTGGGGAATTTGACCTTGACCATTTTAATTGTGGTAAATTCTCACCTCCACACACCCATGTATTTTTTCTTGTGTAACTTGTCTTGCATTGATTTATGTTACTCTTCTGTGATTACACCCAAAATGCTAATAATCTTTGTACAAAAAAAAGAATGCTAACTCTTACACGGGATGTATGATCCAGTTATACTTCCTTTGTTTTCTTGTCATTTCTGAGTGTTATGTGCTGACTTCAATGGCCTATGATCGCTATGTGGCAATCTGCAATCCACTATTGTATAATGTTACCTTGTCTTCTAAGGTATGTTGTTATCTGATGTTTGGTTCCTATTTTATGGGATTTTCTGGTGCAATGATCCACACTGGATGCATCCGGAGACTGACATTTTGTGATGGAAACACCATCAACCACTATTTCTGTGATCTCTGCCCACTGATGCAAATCTCCTGCACCAGCACCTATGTCAATGAGATAGAGCTCTTTATTGTAGCAGGAAAAGACATAATTGTGCCCACTATCATCATCTTTATCTCTTATGGTTTCATCCTCTTCAGCATCCTCAAAATAAAATCCACTGAAAGCAGTTCCAAAGCCTTCAGCACCTGCAGTTCCCATATGCTTGCTGTCTCTCTGTTCTTTGGATCAGGTGCATTCATGTATCTCAAACCTACCTCTGCTCTATCTATCAATGAGGGAAAATTCTCCTCTCTGTTTTACACTACTGTGGTGCCCATGATGAACCCTTTAATTTACAGCTTGAGGAACAAAGATGTTAAAGTTGCTATGAGAAAAACCTTGAGGAGGAGAATGTTTTGATTAGAAACTGGATCTCTCTTAGCCTATGGTTAAACAATAGATTGTCTGTGTTTGCTGCATTTTTGAAACTATTTCTGTACTTAATTTACTCTATTGTGATATATATTATATTTAGTGTGTTTTGTTTAAAATATTTTCACATTAGCATTCTTTCTTCTCGAATGAAATCAGATATCTGCTTATCATCATTTTTTAAAAAGATTTTCTCTCAGTATGTACAAATGATGCTTTTATCATTTTACCTCTTTTAAAATATCATTAAGTAGTTCTTCTCTTTTTTTAGTTATGTATTTTAAACGTTAGTACAGGAGATATTTAACAGTTTTTTCCACTGATTAAAGTAATATGAAGTTGTCAGTATGACTATGCAAACAACTGGCCACATTTGTCATTTGAAATCAAATCGCAAATCCTCTTTGTGTGTCTGCATTCTTGTTTTTGTATCCTTCACTGGAAAACAATATATATCTCTCTAAAGCCAGTATTTAATAGGTATAGATAAGTCGGCCTTAGCCATAGTCTTTGACCCAAATTGCAAATATAGGTGCTGTGCATAGAACATTGGTTTGCTAGATGTCTAATATTGAACTCGTAAATATAAAGAAGTACATTTTATTATTAAAATACACTATCATAAACATATAATATTAGAGCTCATGATATTAATAGCTTATGTAATAATACAGGATTTTTTTAAGGAAATCCATGAAACTTTAGACTCTTGATCTCAAGTCTACCGCTCTTTTAAATACACCTTCCAACTAGAATGTAATATGAGAACTTACTTCTAATGTGTGATTTTTTTCTTTGCTGATGATCTATAAATTCACCTCAGCATTTTGTGTGTTTGTGTGTGTGTGTGTGTGTGTGTGTACCATATTTACTCAGTAAAACTGTTTGCTCTCTCTTTTATTTTTTAACAACAGATGCATGTTTCATTGGTGAAGTTAAAGATGATTGATTCAATATGGGATTTAAGTTCTTTGGACAAAAAGCCTCAAAAATATTTTAAGAGGCATTTAGATAAGGTCTTTGGAAGGAATAGAAGTTAAAGGAAGCAGGTCAAAGATACACACATAAGAAATATGAAATCTCTCTGTGTAAAATGAGAAATAAAAAGTACACTGAAATTTCATCAGATTTTGAGGGAATTTTTAGAGCAAGTTTTATATCTCTGATTATTTTAAATCTCATCTATTCATAAAACATTGAACTTTATCGATGATGAATGGGTGTATGATGACTAATTATAGTTGTCAACTTGACACATTTGGGAAGAGGGAATCTCCCTTGAGAAACTGTTTATATCAAATTGACCTGTGGGCCCATTTTTTTGTGGTATGTTCTGCATTGTTCATTGTTGTGGGAGGGCCCAGGCCACTGTGGGTGATGCCACCCCTAAGCAGGCCTTAGGAAATATAAGAAAGTGGATAAATGTGAGCATGAAGAAGGCCAGTAAATAGCATTCTTCCATAGTCTCTGGCCTTGAGTCTCTTCCTTAATTCCTTCAGTGATAGACCAGGGCCCAAGGGCTTGCAAGACAAAATATGACTTTCTACTCCAAGATGATTTTGTTCATGGTCTTTTATCATAGCAACAGTAAGCAAAATAGGATAATAGATTAACAGAATTTTAGATAATTATTGAATATGTGGAGATTTTTGTGGCTAAGTTAGTAAAGAACCATCTTAATAGACAAAAAAGTTGCAATTAAATCTTGCTTTGGGGAAATTGAACTTAAGGGAAAACAAATTTAAAAAATCTTACTCTCTTCTAGGGAAATATTTAGAAATAAAATGGATACAGGAGTTCTCTGGGGATGACCTTGACTTGTCTTATGTTATTTAATACTAAAGAAAGTTTAATTTTGGTGTTAGAGGAACAAGATAAAACTAAATCATCTCTATGTTTCTTGATTTTTCCCCCTCAGTCTCCTATAGAATAAAAAGAGTTTAAAACTTTACTTGAGCTGAGAAAGTAAAGCAAATTTGAAAGATTTATTTTGTTAGTAACTCCTGCTATGAAAAACCACTTCTGAGCAGATGATAAGAATTATTAAGGAGAGAGAGAGAAAGAGAGAGTGAGAGAGAGAGAGAGAGAGAGAGAGAGAGAGAGAGAGACAGACAGACAGCAGACAGAAAGACAGATATAGACCAGATATTTGAAATCAGGTCCCTGAGATAATATCTTCTGAATCTTTTTTCTAATGTTGAATATTTTCTTTTATTACTTTTATTTTGTTACAGTCCAGCTGGACAGTCCTCTGGGACCCCCCTCCTACAGTTCCTTATCCCATTCCTCTTTCCCCCTGTTTCCAAGAGAATACCCCCCTCCAGGCCTCCCCCCTCCATGGGGCCTCAAGTCTCTTGAGGGTTAGACCTGTCTTCTCTGACTGAGGCCAGACCAGGCAGTCCTCTGCTATATATGTGTTAGGGGTCTTGGACAGCTCCTGTATGCTGCCTATTGGGTGGCTCAGTGTCTGAGAGATCTCAGCAGTCCAGGTTAGTTGAGACTGCTCATCTTCCTATGGAGTTGCTCTCCTTCTCAGCTTCTTTCAGTCTTTCCCTAATTCAACCACAGAGATCCCTGACTTAAGTCGAATGTTTGGGTGTAAGTATCTGCGTCTGTCTCAATCAGCTGCTTGTTGGGCTTCTCAGAGGACAACCATGCTAGGCTCTTTCTATAAATACACCATAGCATCAATAATAGTGTCGGGCCTTGCAGCCTCACCCAAAAGAATGCAAGAAGTTTAACAAGCAGAAGGGTCCAAGTAAGGATGTTTCGATCCCACTTGAAAGGGAGAAGAAAATAATCATGGGAGGCAGAGGGAATGAGGGACCTGCATGGGAGAGGAAAGAAAGAAGGGAGAGGGAAAAGGGAATATGATCAGGTATGGGGTGGGGGAGACAGGAGAGAAGCCCTGAGTGTCAGCACAATGAATAGAAGTATGCAGCCTTACAGGGTGGGAGATGGGAGGACTCTCTAGAAAGTATCAGAGACCTTGCAGGTGTGAGAATCTCATGACACAAAGGGAAGGACCTTTGATAAAATGCCCAACAGTTGGGAGAGGGAACTCCTAGAGTCCACTTCCAGTAGATAGACAGGGCATCAAGTGGAGGAATAGGTTTGCCATCCCACAGTCAAAAAGTCTGACCTAGAATTTTCCCTGTCTAAAAGATTTGCCAGGACAAAAATGGAGAAGAGGAGATCCACTGTCTTCTGCTTCTTAGGAGATATTACAGGGAGAATGACAAGAAGGTATGGAGAGTCCATAGAGGAAACAAGAGATCAGCAATGCTTTAAGTACTCAGCCAGTGAAGACTTCAGCCAAGTGTCCTTCTATTCTGAAGAGATAAAGCTATTGCTACTCTTGCTTTCTCTAGGGCCTGTCTGTCTTTCCTAGACTTGAGTTCTTTATGTCAGGCAATGAGCTCAGGCATTCATTAGACATCCACCAATGCTCCTGCTACAGTTTTTTTTTTCTTTTTTTTCTCTTTTTATGAGCAAACGTTAGTAAATGACTGAACTTAGATTCTTTTCATCTTCCATCTTTTCAGCACCATGTCCTAAATCAAATATTTTCTACGATAACCGTAATAGCATTTACTACTTTTGCAGTGTTTTCCACTATCCATTCAGAATTATCGTATATAAAAATAAACACAAATGTTGTGTTGTCTCAATTGCTGAATGAGAAAGCACATCATGCTGAAACTCATGATTTATAGTTTGAGAAAATTTGATCCCCATTTAAGAACTCCATTATCAATAACAATAAGTTATTAAAGTTGAGTGACATATCTTACGTTTTTTTTCCTTTTAGATACAATAGGCTTTTCTTTAAATTGTTTGTTTGACTAAAGATGCCCTGAAATAAAATAATCTGTAATATTTGGAACACTGTACACATATCAGGACTGTGTCCATTCCAAATGGTTTTCATGAAAACTCAGAACTAACAAAATAGGGTTAAACTCGATCACTAATCTTTCATTTGAAGACTTTCAAGACAAAATTAAGTCTGATTCAACTCTGAAAAAGGTCAATTTCTTAAGTAATTTGTTTTTAATAGTGAAAGTGTACTTTTAAAATTTAAGAGAAGCAATGTTTGAAAGACTGGAATCAATTTATTTATTTAGTATCTTAAACTCTTTTTATATACTTGGATTTGTCCAAAATGTAAATAGCCCTGCTGGATATTTTCATACATGCTTTTAACAAGTGAGTGACTTTGATTGTTTGTTTTTTTGAAGGATGTATAGATAATATATGAGAAAGTATAATTGTATTGATGTCACAGCTATGAGCTATACTGGTACTGAGAAATTCTTCTGTGTCTATATTCTGAAAAGGTATGTATACTTTGATGGGCACATTTGTGAATTTCATCTATAATAAAAAAATGTTCTCCTTCCCTCCCTCTGCCTCCTAAGATTATTTTATTTTGTCTTCTAAGTGGGTTTGAAGCATCTTGGCCTTCCTTCTTGTTTAGCTTCATATGGTCTTTGAGTGGCATTTTGGGTATTCTGAGCTTTTGGGCTAATATCCACTTATCAGTGAGTAAATGCCATGTATGTCCTTTGAATCTGAGTCAATTCACTCAGGATGATATTTTCTAGTTCCATCCATTTGCCTACAAAGTTTGTGAAGTTATCATTTTTAATTGATGAGTAATATCCCATCATGTAAATGTAACACATTTTCTGTATTCATTCTTCCATTGAGTGAGATCTGGATTGTTTCCAGCTTCTGGCTATTATAAAAATGGCTGCTATGAACATAGTGGGGCAAAGGTCCTTGCTATGTGTTGGAGCATCCCTTGGGTATATGCCCAGGAGTGGTATAGTTGAGTCTTCAAGTAGAGCTATCCCCAATTTTCTGAGGAACTGCCAGACTGATTTCCAGAGTTGTTGTACAAGCTTGCAATCCCACCAGCAATGGAGGAGTATTCCTCTTTCTCCACATTCTTGCCAACATCGGCTGTCACTTGAGTTTTTAATCTTAGTCAATCTGATTGGTGTAAGGTGGAATCTCAGGGTCATTTTGATTTGCATTTCCCTGATGACTAAGGGAAACATTTCTTTAGTTGTGCCTTGGCCATTCTAGATTACTCAAATGTGAATTACTTGTTTAGCTCTGTACTCCATTTTTAATTGGGTTTTTGGTTTTCTGGAGTCTAACTTCTTGAGTTCTTTGTATATTTTGGATATTAGTGCTCTATTGGATGAAGGGTTGGTAAAGATCTTTTCCCAATCAGTAGGTTGCCGTTCTGTCCTATTGACTGTGTCCTTTGCCTTACTGAAGCTTTTCAGATTCAGGAGATTCCATTTGTCATTTCTTGATCTTAAACCCTGAGCCACTAGTGTTCTGTTCAGGAAAATTTCCCCTGTGCCAATGTGTCCAAGGCTCTTTCCCACTTTAGTTTCTATTAGATTCAGCATATCTGGTTTTATGTGTAGGTACTCTATGCATTTGGATTTGAGCTTTTCACAAGGAGATAAAAATAGTTCAAATTGCATTCTTCTACATTCTGACTACCAGATTAGAAAAGAAAAAACATGTTCTTCTTACTTAAGAATGGGATATGATTGTGTCCTTAAGTGACCTGAAAACCTCCACCAGAGAACTGCTGCAGCTGATAAACAACATCAGCAAAGTGGCCGGATCTAAAATTAACTCAAACAAATCAGTAGCCTTCCTATACTCGAGGGATAAACAGGAAGAGAAAGAAATTTGAAAAATGACACCCTTCACAATTGTCACAAACCACATAAAGTATCTTGGTGTGACTCTAACCAAGCAAGTGAAAGATCTGTATGACAAGAACTTCAAGTCTCTGAAGAATGAAATTGAAGAAAACCTCAGAAAGTGGAAAGATCTCCCATTCTCATGGATTGGGAGGATTAATGTAGTAAAATGGCCATCCTGCCAAAAGCAATCTACGGATTCAATGCAATCCCCATCAAAATTCCAACTCAATTCTTTATAGACTTAGAAAGAGCAATTCTCAAATTCATTTGGAACAACAAAAAACACAGGATAGCAAAAGCTATTCTCAACAACAAAAGAACTTCCGGGGGAATCAGCATTCCTGACCGCAAGCTGTACTACAGAGCAGTAGTGATAAAAACTGTATGGTATTGGTACAGTGACAGGCAGGTTGATCAATGGAATAGAATTGAAGACAGAGACAAGAATCCACACACTTATGGTCACTTTATTTTCAACAAAGGAGCTAAAACCACCCAGTGGAAAACAGATAGCATTTTCAATAAGTGGAGCTGGTTCAACTGGCGGTCTGCATGTAGAAGAATGAGAATTGATCCATTCCTATCTCCCTGTACAAAGCTCAAGTCCAAGTGTATCAAAGACCTCCACATAAAACCAGATACACTGAATCTAGTAGAAGAGAAAGTGGGGAAAATTCTCCAACACCTGGTTACAGGGGAAAAGTTCCTGAACAGAATACCAATGGCGTATGTTCTAAGATCAAGAATGGACAAATGGGACCTCATGAAATTGCAAAGCTTCTGTAAGGCAAAGGACACTGTCAATAGGACAAAATCAACAGATTGGGAAAAGATCGTAACCAATCCTACATCCAATAGAGGGCTAATATCCAATATATACAAAGAACTCAAGAAGTTAGACTCCAGAAAACCAAATAACCCTATCAAAAAATTGGGGAACAGAGCTAAAAAGAGAATTCTCAACTGAGGAAATTCGCAGGGCTGAGAAGCACCTAAAGAAATTCTCAGCATCCTTAGTCATCAGGGAAATGCAAATCAAAACAAGTCTGAGATTACACCTCACAGTAGTCAGAATGACTAAC
This sequence comes from Uromys caudimaculatus, assembly GCA_028551405.1. Lineage (NCBI taxonomy): Eukaryota > Metazoa > Chordata > Mammalia > Rodentia > Muridae > Uromys > Uromys caudimaculatus. Next base: position 2,167 of record JAPYYD010005399.1, on the reverse strand, counting down.
ATCAAAAACTCAGGTGACAGCAGATGCTGGCGAGGATTTGGAGAAACAGGAACACTCCTACATTCTTGGTGGAATTACAAGCTGGTACAACCACTCTGGAAATCAGTTCGGTGGACCCTCAGAAAAATGGACATAATATTACCTGAGGACCCAGCTATACCTCTCCTGAGCATATGCCCAAAAGATTCTCCAACATGTAATAAAGACACATGCTCCACTATGTTCAGAGCAGCCATATTTATAGTAGCCAGAAGCTGGAAACAACCCAGATGTCTCTCATCAGAAGAATGGATACAGAAAATGTGGTACATTTACACAATGGAATAGTATTCAACTATTAAAAACAATGACTTCAAGAAATTCGCAGGCAAATGGATGGAATTTGAAAATATTATCCTGAGCGAGGTAACTCAGTCACAAAAGAACAAGCATGGTATGTACTCACTGATAAGTGGATATTAGCCCCAAAGTTAGGAATACCCATGTTTCACTTTACAGTAACCAATAAAGTGAGAGGGAGGTCCCGGAGGGAGGAATTGGCGAAGGGACTGAAGGAGCTGAGGGAGTCTGTTGCCCTATGGAGGGAGCATCAGTGTCAACTGGCCTGACACAACCCCTCCCCCCCGGTGCTCCTGTAGCCTGGACCCCCAACCAAAGAATACACATGGAGGAACCCATGGCTCGGACCACATATGTGGCAGAGGATGGCCTTCTTGGCCATCAGGGGGATGCGAGGCCCTTGGGCCTGAGGGTGTGAGAGACCCCAGTAAAGGGAAATGTCAAGGTAGGAATATGGGAGTGGGTGGGCAGCTGGGTGGGAGGTAGAATACACTCATAGAGGTGGGAGAGGTGGAAGGGATAGGGGGTTTCCAAAGAGGAGACCTAGAAAGGGGGAAACATTGGAAATGTTAATAAAGTGTCCAAAAATAAATAATTAAAAAAATACAAGAATGGGATAAAGTTTCCACAATGAAACTTTAAATTTAATTAATCAAATCTTTCTCTGGGAAAGCTTCTGCTGCTTTCAGGGTTGGTATTGCAAGAGCCATGACCAGGAGCACTCTGATAGAAAACTGGTGAGTAAGATGTAAAGGGCCTGTGAACTCTGCTTTTAAGGCTTAAAGAACATCAATGTATTATGTATAGAGTGAGCTTACCTAGATTTTGTATAATTCTGTTTGTTGCTATAGTATCTCTTATAGTCCCCACCTTGAAAAAGACATTTAATAGTTATTTGGCAGACATATAGCCTTGTCATTACTTATGAGACAACCTTAATAAAATATAAAAATGTAATATTTCACATTTGTATTTTAAGATTATTCCTGATTAAGAAACAACAATTAAGGAAAAAAGTGGCCATGAATTTACAAGAAAGGACAATGTGGGGCACATGAAGGTTTGGACTGAAGAAAGGAAAGGTGGGTATAGCATGATTATATTGTAATTTCAAAAATAAAAATACTACTAAAAAATAGAACATAAAATGCTTCATACATGCCTTTATATGTCCCCAACACTTAGTCTTTGTTAAGAGCATTCTATGCCTATTTATATTGAATCTTATAAACATATAAACATATATGCATATAAATGTATATATATATATATATACACATATATAAACAGAAAGAGACATATTTAAAAACTTAAACTTTTTATGAGTTGGGTGTGTAACTTCAACTATATATCATGAGAATCTATTTCTTCTCTGTCACAGAACATTAAGATAAAAAAAACTTTAAGTCTTGGGTTCCATAGAAATTAAATGATTATTTTAACAAGAGTAAATACATTTTGACTCAGTTACTCAGTGTCTCTGCATACATATTTGGTCAGATATTTCTATCCAACAAAGCCACGAACATACACCCTTTATGCATTTATAGAAATAAATGACTATGAGATTCTACCAATATGTTAAACATAACCAACAAAAGCAAGGCACATTGTGTAAAGATATGAAAGTTAGTTTTAATATTGGAAATAGAATATTTACATTCTGTATCATATAACTCCCAATAATCTTTACAACTCCCAAAGATCTTTAGTTAAAATTTAGTCCAAAATTTGACATACGTAGGTATGTCTATTATCAACATAAACATGTAAATTTCCCATCAATACACATGGTTGCTTTTTCTGTCACTGTCATTGGGATGTTTCA
>JAPYYD010005398.1:0-12159 GCA_028551405.1 Uromys caudimaculatus | reverse complement strand
TCTTGTATGATATCAGAGACTACTCTGTTGTGAAAATGCTTTACCACATTGAGTACATTCATAAGGTTTCTCTCCAGTATGTGTTCTTTTATGATATTTGAGACTATTGTGAAATGCAAAGGTTTTACCACATTGTTTACATTCATAAGGTTTCTCTCCAGTATGTATTCTTTTATGATATTGGAGACTACTGTGTTTTAAAAAGGCTTTGCCACATTGATTACATTCAAAGGGTTTCTCTGCAGTATGTGTTTTTTCATGTCTTTGTAGATGACTGACATGCAAAGGCTTTCCACATTGATTGCATTCATAACATTTCTTTCCAGTATATGGTCTTTTATGTCTTTGGAGATGAATGTGACATGCAAAGGCTTTGCCACATTCATTACATTCATAGGTTTTCTCTCCAATATGACTTATTTCATGCCTGCAATGATAATTGGCACACATGAAAGCTTTACCATATTCAAACTTTTTAACAGTATAAATGAATTTTACCATTTGGTCTAACGGTAAGGATGAATCAGATCTTAAGGTTTTATACTTTGTTTATGTTTATGGTGTTCCCCCTCATTAGGGGTTGTTTTACATCTTTGAAGATATCCGTCATGGTTAGAGCATTTATTACATGGCTCGCATTTATAACATCCTTTTTCTATATGAGATTTTTATATGATGTATTTCACGTACCTAAACAACAATGGAACAAATCAAAACTTTACCACACCGACTGCATTCATAACTTTTCATAGACTATGAGTCAAACCATATTTGCAAAGTGAACCAGGGCAAAGAGAAGGATTTCCAATATCTTAGTACCTTAGGGATTTTCTGCAATGTGACTTTGGGCATATTCCCAATAAACTCGGAAAACTAATTAATTGCAATCTTGTATCATATTCAGAAAGCCTACCAAAGGCAGAATACTACATGTCTTCTGATTGTTCTGGGACAGAAACAGGGACATTGTTTCTTTCAATTTTCCTATAGTCACATGGCTTTTATCCATTTTGACACATGATATACTTATTAAAAGAACAGTAACAAATGAAAGGTTGCCACACTGAATTCACACAGTTTGACATTTTGCTCCTCATAGACATGTGGAATATGGATTAAAATTTCTCCATGAAAACATTCTTGACTCTCATAAACTGCCCTCTTAATAAACTTAGCAATGTCACTACAAGTATATGAGCATCACCAACTTTACCATGGACTATTTGCTTATTCGAAGGTTTTGGATGGGAGATGGAAAGATGGCTTAGTGGTTAAGAGCACTGACTACACTTCCAGAGGTCCTGAGTTCAACTCCCAGTAACCACATTGTTGCTCACAACCATCTGTAATGGGATCTGATGCCCTCTTCTGGTGTGTCTGAAGACAGCTTCAATGTACTCCTATACACAAAATAAATATATTATTCTTTAAAAAAAAAAGAGTATATGTGAAGTTAGGTATGGGACATGTACTCTTTTAAAAAAAAAAGGTTTTGGATATTTACTTATAACCTATTCAATGTGTATATCTTTTGCAGTATCTAAGTGGTGTGAAACTAAACACATTGGCAGTTCTACAGCATAACTCTAATGCAGCTACAAATCAAATAAGATATTGGTTACGTTACTGCTTCCTTGTCTTTTTTCTTAGAGAAATGCCTTGTTACAAATCAGGTAACTGACATTGAGGTACATGGTTCTATGAAAATATCGTAATCATAGATACACTTAAAGGACTGATATTTTACACTCTTGCTTTTCTTTAGAGCTTCCAGGACATACTAAAATTTCCTCAGTGGTATATTTGTATCAGCTTGCACATGAAAATTATCTTTTGTCTTCCAGAACTTTGACAATGTTCTTCAATGCAATAGTATTCCCAATTGTAGCCTAAAATATAGTACCAGAAAAGGTATGATATAGTATTGGAAATTGGGCAAAATTCAAGTTACTCTGAATTTTCACAGTACTATGAAAGCTACTGTGAACATTCCACGAACCTGACTTATTCAGCTCATTCTTCCTCATTATCAATTGAAATAACAGAAGATCAATTACGCAGAAATATTTGTTTCTATTTTGAAAAGCAAAATAAAATTCACAGTCTTACCTAAGCAGTGAGGTTCTGATAGGTCTCCAGCATCACCTCCTCATAGAGACTTTTCTGGGAAGGATCCAGCAAATCCCACTCTTAACCAGTGAGCTTCACATGGACTTATCATAAGTCACTGCATCCTAAAATATCCCATACATGTGTACAACATAAAACATGATACTTATGTAAAAAAAATGTATGCTTCCTTGAAAATATAGTCATATAATTCTGGTGCTTCCTCCACTTCTTTCCTGACACAGAAGTTATAATCTAATCAGCAAATTATTTTAGAAGGAAATTGAATTATGAGGTTCTCCTGTGTCACTTCTGAACCCTTTGAATAGGATATGGCATTGCAAGACAAATTACAATTGATAGAGAGGGGGAAGGAGAGAGGCAAACAGATCAACATTATTTAGCACACATCAGAAAATTGTATAAACAATCACAAAGTACGAAAATGATGGGCAAGCTGGTTGTATTTGTTCATGTCTTTAATCCCACAGGCATGGGCAGGTGTATGTCATTGAGTTAGATGCCAGCCTGGGCCACACAACAAGTTCCAGGACAGCAAGAGGTACATATTAAGACCCTCATTCCCCTGCAAAATGCAATCAAGCCAACAAAAAATATAGAAAGAATTCAGAGATCTTTACTAAAGTTCCTACAAAGAATCATACATTCACTACAGTTCTGTATTCATCTGGCAGAAACCTGAAGTGTCCCAATTTAAACTGCAACATAAATAAAATTTTATAAAAGGGAATGCTTGTTTAAACCATTACAAATGGACAGATGAAAATCCTAGTAATATAAATGATGATCATAAATGGGCAACATAGGGCAGGGGAGAGGGCTCAGCAGTGGAAAGCTCTTGCTGGTCTTCCACATAAAGGGGGTCAATTGCCATTATTTACAAGAGGACTCACAAGTGCTCATTACTTCAAGTTTAGGTGTTCTGAGGCTGACTTCTGACAACAGTAAAGATGAGGCACACATAATATTCATATTCATGCACACTGGCAAAAATTCTCATACTCACTGGAAAAAATTCAACAGGTAGGAAAAATGTCACACACCTGCAATCCAACAATTCTGAAGCCTCGGGTAGTATTGATGTCATGAACACGTGCACTCCTGAGAAATAGAATATAGTCTGTGTATTCTTGGCCAAACTTCAAAATTCAACATGTGAATGAAGATCTGCACAACAGCATATGCTTGCATGTACAAAATCCTACATTCCAAGCACATAAGCTAATAATACAAAAACATAATCAGCCAGGTATGTTGGCCCACATCTAATCCCCTTCAGAAGAGGAAAGACTACACAGAGAAATGTCTTGTAAAACAAAAACAAAAGGAATAAAATTAAAAATAAAAAAAACACTCATCTTGCAAAATGGCTTAGCATTGAATAGCAAATGCTTCTACAGTATGTTATGTGATTTAGGGACAGAGTCCAAGTAGTGAATGTATGAGAGCATGAGACAAAAGCTGAAGAATCAGTTTCAACCACCACACAGTAGACAAAAAGAAAAAATTTGTCCTGTCTAAGATAATGCAAGGGCAATGATGGAGCAGAGACTGAGGAAATAACCAATGAAAACTTGTCCAACATGAGACCCATCTTATGGACAAGCACCAGTCATTGACATTAAGGATACGCTCTGTTTTGCTTGCAGACAGGGCCTTAGCATAATTGTCCTCTGAGAGGCTCCACCCAGCAGCTGACTGAAACAGATGTAGAGATCCACAGCCAAACATTGAAAGGATCTTGGGGATTCTTATCAAATTGTGCAGGGAAGGATTGAAGACCCTGAATGGGATGGGAACTCCACAGGAATAGCAAGAGACTCAACTAACCTTAACCCTTGGGGACTCTCAGAGAGTGAGCCATCATCCAAAGAGCATACACAGGCTGGACTAAGGTTCCTGACACATATGGAGCAGATGTACAGCTCAGACTTCATGTGGGTTTCCCAACACTGGAGTAGAGGCTGTCCCTAACATTCTTGACTATCCTTGCAATCTGTTGCCTTAAGTACACTGTCATGTCTGGCCTCAGTGGCAGAGGATGCACCTAACCCAACAGACACTTAACGTGCTATGGTTGGGGGACACCCATGAGGCCCACAGCCACTCAAAGGAGAAACAAAGGAATTTGGGAAAGGGACTCTATGAGGGGGGTAACTTGGAGGGGGAACAGTGTTTAGTAGGATAATGAATATATAAAGTATTGGAGAAACAAAAAACACAAAAGAAAAAAAGAAATTTGTTGAGTTTACAGACACATAAATCCTATCCCCTTAAAAAAAAAATCTAGAAAGTCTCCTCCTAAAAGAGCTTCCATAAATTCACCAAAGAAAGCCACAAAGGACAGGCATGTATTCAAGGACATCAGCCTATCTAAGAACATTTTGTTTCAATCAACCGCATTCTGAACCTGGGCACTATAGGCTCATATTCACCCTGTGATGAAAATGTATTCAGTGTTACTTCAGTGATCCTAATAGTCTGTAGGACTATTACTGTTCAATACACTGTTCAAATGTTCAAAGTCTCTTCTGACATTCAGGGCGATTTCTTGATCTCTCCTTCTTTTAAAATCAGAACACAAGTTATATCTTTCCAACATACAATGGCACAGAATTTCCCTTCCCATTCCGATAGGTAGGCAGTGCACGTAGAGAGGGGAGGTTGGACCAAGACAAGAAACACAGCAGAGCAAACACCAAATCATATATCTTTGTCTCAGACATATTGGACTTCACTTTCTAAGGGTTGGATGGTCCAATTCCTGTAACTTCTCATGCATCTCTCAGTTTGGGTTCTTCCTTTCCCTCTGTGCATCTCTGAATGACAGATTTCTCAATGCCTTAAATATCTCAACATCTTGTGGTTGCAAAATGCAATTCAAGTTTCATCCTCACTAATTCAATGCAATGAACTCTCACAGAATCTTCACTGGGGCTCTGACTCTGGCATAAGATAGGTGGAATAGTGCTGAACTGAAACCACAGAGGATGTGTTCATAACCTTGAATTTTTCATCTTTCAGTTTCCAGAACCAGCACAATATGGGTGATCCTGCCAAGTTTGGCTTCTAAGGTGATGGACCCTCCCATGCTTGGACCACAGTGGGGCAGGTATTATTTGAAGTTCCTTCCTGTGACTAGGATTCACTCTGCCTACTCCATCCATTAATTTAAGCCTAATAAGAGGGAGTGTTACCCTTAGGGCACCTTCGTAGACATATAGCGGCAATGGCATGTGCTCCACTATAGCAGCTCTACTCATAATAGCTGGAAAATGGAAACAATCCATATGTCCCTCAACAGAACAATGGATTCAGAAAATGTGTTTCACTTAAAAAATGGAATAATTTTCAGCTATTAAAAACAAGGACATCTTGAAACTTGCAAGCACATGGACAGAACTAGAAATTAACATCCTGAATGAAGTAATCCAGACCCAAAAGGACAGGCATGTAAATATTAACCATAAAGTACAGGATATCCATGCTACATTGCACAGACCCAAAGAAGCTAACCCAAGTGAGCATGGTTGAATCTCACTCAGAAGGCAGAGTAAAACAGTCAAAGGCGGCAGGTGGAGAGAGGTGACTTTGTGGAAAGCAGGATTGGAAAGGGGAAGGGGCTGTTCAGGACCAGGTGTGGTGAGAGACAGTGACAAAGAGCCAGGAAAATGAAAGGAAATTTGCAGCTGACAGGGCCAGGGGCCGGGGAGGGGAGAAAGTGGAGGCATCTTTAGCATGTGAAGGATACCATGGATAGAAAACGCTCCCAGGAGTCTATGGGGGTGACAGTAGCTGAGATGCATAGCAATGGGAGATGGAACTTAAAGAGGCCATCTCCTGCAGCCAGATTGACAGCCAGTTCAAATTTAAGAACACCAACTGAATCATGAATAGTTCTACACAAAATTTGACCTGGAACAAAAAATGCAGGCACAAAGATGGAGCAGACACTAAGGGAAGAGCCAAACTATACCTAGCCCATCTTGAGACCCATCCCATGGGAAGCATCAATCCCTGATATTACTTAGGAGACTTTTATACATGCAGACAGCACCCGACCTAGCAGCTGACTGAAACAGATGCAGAGATTCACAAAGATTGGACACCACAGACAAATAAAGAACACCATGATATTTGCAAGAAAATAGATTCAACTAGAAAAAAAATCACCCTAAGTGAGGGAAACAAAACCCAGAAAAGCAAATATGGTATGCATTGACCTAAAAAAGGATATAAATCATTAGATAAATGATAATCAAGATACACTTCATAGTCTCAATGAGGATAGGTAAAGAAGAGGGCTACAGGGGAGAAGAATGGATCTCCCTGGTGAAGAGGCACAGGTGGCTTGCCTCTGCACTTTTGAGCTGCCCACAGAACTTCCCTTCCCCTCCCTGCTCATTCTGGCAGCCCACACAGAGCTCCCCTCCCCTTCCTGGCCTTGCAGAAAGGGACAGGTCTGGCTCTGAAACATTGCTATGCCTGTTTTCACAATGACACTCACTAATACCCCCACACACCAAGAGCAACAAAGACTGGCTTAAGGACAGAAGAACAACAGCACCCCTCAGTCCTGATGTCACCAAGACTGGCACTCTTGCTGATAGATGGCCAAGCACTTACCGGCCAAGCACTTCCCACCACAGCTAGTGCTTGTCCTTCGGAAAAGCAGAAAACCAAACATCCTTGAGAGATAAAATGCCTCTCCTTTGAACCAGGAAAGGAGGGCAATTAAGCATCCACAGACAGGTGTGGCTAGCTGTAAACACACACCAGTTCCTGATAGCACCATAAAGTTACTTCCCAGGTCAGAAGAGTTCCCTCTCCCAGTTGCGCAGTTTTGCCCTGATGCCTGAACCAACTGTGTTTAACAAAATAATTGTGTTTAAAAGACGACTTCCCTTGCTACCTCCCCTGCCACCCTAAAATCTGAAGAATCCCTGATTATGTGAAAGGAATAACATGCAAACAATATAAACTATGTAAACAACATATGTTCAAAATGTGTGTATGACTGTGATAAGGATGAAGTGAAGTGAGATCTAGACAAACAGAGAAGTAGAAGGGCAGGTCTTGAACCTTACCTGAAGGACCGCAACCATGTCATTGGACCAGGCCAGAGGCTAGTGAAGTATGAATGCAGGAGTGAATGTGATCCCATTTCACTATTTCTTGTAATTTATGAGTGAGTACATTATTGCAACCTGACCTCTGAGTCTGAGGCTTCCTTCCCGCCTCTGTCCTCAACCATCACAGTTGGCAGGATTGGTCTTTAAAAAGGAAGCAAACTGCAGCCCCCCTTTAGCAGCTGCAGTTCAAATTTTGCGCCATATTCTGGGCAGTAGAATTCAGATACACTCCTAGTCTTAGTCTGAGGACCCTCACTTGCCAGTCACTTGCCTCTCTTGAGTCGAAGGGATATCACGATGCCAGCTCAAACCTAGGTCTGAGGAAGAGCAGGTAACTGGTTCAACAAAGACTAAGAGAGCTTGCGGACTGGAGCCCACCACGACACCACCAAGCCAACTGGGGTTTAGGTCTGAGGACGAGTGGGTGATTGGTGCAGAAGTAGGCCAGAAAGATGAAGGCAGAAGCTTTCCCACCTGATGAGAGAGTGGGTACAGAAGAGACTAGTGAGACAGGTGCATAAATTATTCAACAATCTACTAAAATGTCCACCCAGAAATAATTTTATTTGATATCTGAAGAAGAAAACAGTGAAGGTGCTGGACCATATAGCCTATAAACTAATTCAACGAGTGGAATTGAAAGACTCATTAAGGGTATGAAAAAGGTAAAAATCGTAGATGGAGAAACCTCTGACTCAGAGGAAAGAGCTTGGCATAATACTAACCGCATAGTTAAGAACAAGACTAAGTGTAAAGAAATTAGATTGACATTCCACTAACGGCATCACATCAGGTGGAACCTTTAATAGAGAGGGCAGCACAAAAAGAAGTACCTAGCCTTATGAAGAGCATAGTTGATCTAGACTAATGGGCAAAAGGCTAGCCATGAACATTACTAAGAAATGGAAGGACTCCAATCCTTTCAAAAATGCCCTAGAGCCAGGACCGGTCCCACTGATACTGGTAACATCCTTCCCACTTTAAATGCTGCTAAGGGAAACCAGAAAGACTGGGCACACTGATGAAATATTTGAAACTAGACCATACACCCCACAGGAACTAAATGAACTAAGGAAAGATTATGCCCAAAAGGGCATGAAGGATGCATCCTACATAGTAAAACTGGGAGAAAGGAGCAGATACAATAATGTTTTCAGACAAAGAGATGCACAAAATTAGAAACATGGTAGAAAACCCCACCCTGTTCGATGCTCTAGATCATGACTTGGACATGTTCCGAGAAGCTATGCACCCACTGCTCCATTGGATAACTGCAGCTTAGAGACAAGCATTCCCCTCCTTATACTTAACTCAATTTGAGGTCTCAGCAAAATGGAATCTCTGCAGGAAGCAATACAATTAGCAAGAAAATTGGGAATACTCTATTACATTTATAACCAGGTTTCCGCCCCTCAGGCAGCACTAATGTTGTCTCAGTTTAGGAAAATCCTCTTAAAAGGAGCTCCACAAATCTCAGGATGACCCTAGCTGGACCATTGCAAGGATGTCAAGCCATGGCAGATGCCATAGACTTCTTAAAATCATTCAAAGAGCTAGACTCAGACAAGGTAGTGTCTCTACCAATCAAGAGCAGAAAGATAGGTGAAATAAGAAGGCTTAAAAACATAAGACCATTTGGAAGAACAAACACCATTTTCTCTATTAGACCAGATCCAAGCAAACCATGGAATCCCACTAGACGCTTGTTGTGACAAGCTGCTCGTAGAGCTTTTTTAGGGCAGATGGGGCCCAATGGCAGAGGACCCCCGAACCTAGGATACAACAACCATAGGCCAATCATAGAAGCAAGACCAATGAACAGGCTACCACTCAGAAACAATCTAACAGGACGTGGACGTCTCTTCAGACCTCAGGGATGCAGTATCTGCAACTCAGAATAGCACTACTATTTGTGCTTCCCTATGGCACCACTGAGGTGGTTAAATGGCTATTGGACACAGGTAGTGAAATAAATGTATATATCCAAGAAGAATGACAAATCTTGAATACAGGGAAAATTAAAGGCTATATAGGAGTAGAAGGAGTTAGAGGCAAGGTTAAAATCCCTACAACCAAATTAATATTGTAGGTATATGATAAAAATTATGAATTAGATTTTGCCTTATGCAGTGCCCCAGAGAATAAAATAGAATTACCTACTATACATAAATTATTCTCCAAATTTCTGAATTATAAGAGAATACCTGATGGTGTGGGTGCTGTCAGGTTACCAAGTATCGGGCATAGGCCTGGGGGATTAACAAAGAATGCAGACTCAGGTCATTTGTTAAAGGAGAATGCCAAAGCTTTACTGAAACTCAATCAATATATAAGATTTACCCAGGAAGGAAAAGCACCAGGAAGAACAAGGCAGGGGGCCAATGGAAGGTCCCTGCCTGGAACTGCACAGCTGCTGGGGGAGGTAAAACCGCAGAATGTAATTGCAAAACATCAGCAAAGGGAAGGTCTCAGCCAGGTCATCTGGCCTTATGGGGCACAACAACTACCAAAGATACTATTAGTAACAATTAAAATCTCACAAGTAGAAATACCCAAAATACCAGCATCCTTCACCCCACAAAACCCCATAAAAGGGAGAATGGAGGAGGTAAAGGAGATAATACAAACCTTATTGAAAGAAGGTATTATAGAACCAACACAGAGTTTTAACTACAATACTCCCATTTAGCCAGTTAAAAAACCAAATGGAAAATGGAGATTCACAGTGGACTACAGGAACATAAACAACCTCACAGAACAAATGCCAGGACAATTAACAGACGTAGAGGACATATTCTTAAGGATAAGACAAGTGGCACCTAAATGGTTATCCACTATAGATTTAACAGACTTGTTCTTTGACATTCCCTTACATCCTATTTCCAGAGAAATTACTACATTCTCACGGGAAGGAAAACAATATCAATTCACCAGAGTCCCACGAGGATATAAGAATAACCCAATCATAGCACATAATGCATTAAGATGGGCATTGGATTCATTCCAAACACGTCAAGAAGCAACAATATTCTCATATGTAGATGATCTCCTGCTAATAGCAAATGGCAGAGAGAAATTGCAGAAAGCAGTAGCTGACTTAATAGCACACTTAATATATGAACGATGGAGCATCAATAAGAACAAGGTGAGAGGACCAGCAGAGGAAGTGAAATTCTTCCGAGTACACTGGTACACTGGAAGACTGTCTGTTCCACAAGAAGTAGTCAACAAAATAAAAAAATTTACCTAGACCACAAAACAAAACAGAAACACAATGCCTAATAGGTCTATTTGGATATTCTAGACAACATATACCTTATTTACAGTTGTTGCTCCAACCACTATATAGTATAGTAAAGAAAGCATCTGACATCACCTGGGGACTGCTCCAGGAAGAGGCAGTAAAAACAATACTAGAATATATAGAGCAATATAGCAATTTGATCTTTATTAATACAGATGATACAGTAATAATAGATATTCTATTTATAAAAGGATATAGATATTGTAATATATTTGTAAACCAACCACAAATTAAACAAATTGGATTCTATTGCAAACGCTTCCCTTGATCATTTGCCAAGTACTCACTTTTTGAAAAAACAATATGGACTGCTTGTGAAGCATTCTACATGTGCCACAGCATCCTAAGACGAAATGCAGTGTTGCTCTTATTCACCATGCCCATTCTTGAGTTGGTAAAGGCACCAGAAGAGGCATGAGCAGGGCTACCCATGGAAGGAAAGGTATTACAATGGAAATGGTACCTCTCAGAGTTCCTTGGAGGAGCAAATCTGACTGCCCAGGGGACGGTACCAATGGTGTCAGAGCACATACTGGCATTGATTAATGAAAGTCGGGTACCTATCACACTCAACACCTCCCATCCCCAGAAACAGGTACCCATAGGATCATGGGGGTCAGGTCAATAACCCCCCTCACTGGTTAATGACAGGTTTACTATTGGCTCACCTACCACTAAAAACAATGTAGTATGCTGGAAAGCAGCAGCTTTCAGGCTGGAAGACAGAAGGGTAATAACAGAAGAAGGAAAGAGCAAATCGGCTCAGAATGTGGAACTGATAGCAGCCTTATTGGCAGCAAGAGAGTCCCTTAAAGATGGAAAGGATGTGCACCTTTTCACAGCCTTTGGTATGTGGCCAACGGTATAGCAATTTGATCAGGAAAAATGGAGATGAACAGATAGGAAAATCAATGGAAAAGACCTATGGTCATAAGAAGCCTGGGCAGAGATAGCACAAATTGGAAAAAAACATCAAATAAAAGTATATCATGTAGATGCTCATCAAAATAAGGATGCTCTACAAGCCAAGTATTAACAATGAGGCAGACAGACTAGCAAGCTTAGCACTGAAACTCAAAGCACAATACCAAACGGAGCATATAGGTCCCACAAAACTCAAGATCAAAAGAAAGTGGACTAGGCAAACCCCCTCCACACACACACACACACACACACACACACACACACACACACAAAGAGAAATTACAAGAAAAGAAACCGAACAGACACACAAATTCCTTGGACATGCAAGCACTCATGCAACATACCAGTCGTTCACCCAAAGAAGCATTGCTATAGCATGGAATAATATTAAAAATGCCATACAGAAATGTGAAGGATGCCCCGCAACCAAAACAAGATTTAAACATAATTACCATGGTATAGGCACACACATTATACTTCAATCACACACTTCAAATTGATTTTATAGGACCACTTAATGAATTTAAGAAACAATATGCATATACTATAGTAGACATCTGTACAGGACTAGGCATGGCCAAATCAGGACCCAAACCAGACCAGAAATTAACTATATTTACATTATGGTCATGGATCTCAGCCTATGGAATTCCTCGACTAATACAGAGT